>PISX010033586.1:0-14927 GCA_004024625.1 Mellivora capensis | reverse complement strand
GAGAGGCGTGTTAAGATCTCCTACTATCAATGTATTCATATCAATATGACTCTTTATCTTGATTAATAGTTTTCTTATGTAATTGGCTGCTCCCATATTGGGGGCATAGATATTAACAAAGTGATTCATGTTAAGTGCCCTCTGTCATTGTCTTTTTTTTTAATTTATTTATTTGACACAGAGAGAGAGAGAGAGAGAGCACGAGTAGGCAGAGAGGCAGGCAGAGGGAGAGGGGGAAGCAGGCTCTCCTCTGAGCAGAGAGCCCGATGCGGGGCTCGATCCCAGGACCCTGGGATCATGACCTGAGCCGAAGGCAGAGGCTTTAACCCACTGAGCCACCCAGGCGCCCCTGTCATTAAGTCTTTAAGGAGTGGCCAGTCATGATATTTTGGTGAGAAAACAGAAACAAAAATAAAAACGAGACTTATGACAAGGGATTTAGTGTAGCTACAGACTCTGCTAGTCTCAAGCTGGTCTTAAGTTCATCATTTCCCTTCTCTGTCTCCCATTTCTGAATACCCTCCCACTCAGCCAGGAATTCTGCCAGTTTGCCTGGTGGAAGTGGCCCAAACCATCATCCCTGAGGAGTCTGGGCCTTTGGCTCCTGTGCTCTTTCTGGCTGTCATTGCTATGACCTGTGTTCGCTGTCACCACCAGACACAGGAGCACCCAGAGAGGTCCCAGTGAAGCTCCGGTGCTCCCTACATCCTTCTCTCTGCCTTTGCCCTACAGCAGCAGTTCTCTTTCCTCTACGGTGGGGGCTGATTTTCCCACCTGTCCGGTCACCCCTCTCTCGGCCAGTGATGCACTGGTGTGAGAGACACCTGCGAACCAGATAGAGCTTCAGCTACGGTGGAGCCCTTACTATGTCCAAGAGTGTGACGATCGTCACCTGGGGATGATTTTGCCCCAAAGGGACATTTGGTAAATTTGAAGACATTTACAATTGTCCCATTTAGGAGAGGGGTTGCAACGGGTATCTAGTGGGTAGAAGCCAGGGGTGCTGTTCAACAACCTACAACATACAGGACAGCTGCCACAATAAAGGACTCTCTGTATTTAAATGACAATAGGGCCGGGGCACCTGGGTGGCTCAGTGGGTTAAAGCCTCTGCCTTCGACTCAGGTCATGGTCTCAGGGTCCTGGGATGGAGCCCTGCAGCAGGCTCTCTGCTCAGCAGTGAGCCTGCTTCCTCCTATCTCTCTGCCTGCCTCTCCGCCTACTTGTGATCTCTCTCTGTCAAAAAAATAACCAACACAGGTTACTTCATGCAAGATCAGAAATGGGAAGAAAATATGTGTTAAAATTGATAGCTAAACCTTTGTATCTTTATTAATACCATTTGCCTAGGTGAACATGTTACTTAATAACATTTACAAGAAAATTAAATAAAGAAACTTGGCCATTCCCTTACACTATACATAAAGATAAACTCAAAATGGATGAAAGAACTAAGTGTGAGACAGGAATCCATCAAAATCCTGGAGGAGAACCTGGGAAGTAACCCGTTTGGCACTGTCCACAGGCACTTCTTTCCAGACATGATTCCAAAAGCAAGGGAAGCAAAAGCAAAAATGAACTTTTGGGACTTTGTCAAGCTAAAAAGCTTCTACACACCAAAGGAAACAGTCAACAAAACAAGGAGGCAACCCAAAGAATGGGAAAAAATATTTGCAAATGACACTACAGACAAAGGGCTGATATCCAAGATCTATAAAGAACTTCTCAAACTCAACACCCAAAAAGCCAATAATCCAAAAATGGGCATAAGACATGAGCAGATACTTCTCCAATGAAGACATACAAATGGCTACCAGACACATGAAATAGTGTTCATCATCATTAGCCATCAGAGAGATTCAAATCAAACCACATTGATTACACCAGTTAGAATAACAAAAATTGACAAGGCAAGAAACAACAAATGTTGGAGAGGCTGTGGAGAAAGGGGAACCCTTTACACTGTTGGTAGGAATACAAGTTGGCACAGCCACTTTGGAAAACAGTGTGGAAGTTCCTCAAAACATTAAAAAAGAGAGTTACCCTATGATCCAGCAGTTTCACTACCAGGTATTTACCCCAAAGATATAGATGTAGTGAAAAGAAGGGCCATCTCTACCCCAAAGTTCATAGCAGCAATGTCCACAATAGCCAAATTCTGGAAAAAGCCAAGATGCCCTTCAACAGATAAATGGGTAAAGAAGATGTGGTCCACATATACAATGGAATATTACTCAACCATCAGAAAGGATGAATCCCCAACTTTTGCATCAACATGGATGGGACTGGAGGAGATAACGCTAAGTGAAATATGTCAAGCAGAGAAAGTCACTTATCATATGGTTTCACTTATTTGTGTAACATAAGGAATAGCATGGAGGACATTAGGACAAGGAAGGAAAAAATGAAGGGGGGGGAATCAGAGTGGGAGACGAACCAGGAGATACTATGGACTCCAGGAAACAAACTAAGGGTTTTAGAGGGGAGGAGGGAGATGGGTTAGCCCAGTGATGGGTATTAAGGAAGGCATGGATTGCATGGAGCATTGGGTGTTACACAAACAATGAACCATGGAACACTACATCAAAAACTAATGATAGATGTACAGTATGGTGACTTAACATAATAAAAAATAACACTACACCTTACTCAATTATTTAGCTTTCAAATAAATTCAGAATGAAACAGTTATTAACCACTACTAACAATATTAAATATTAATAACTTTATGTATGCTGCTTTTATGTGCTGGTTCCTTGTATGTGCCAAATTCTCAAAATTTGGATTGTTGTGTCAGAAAAAACTAAGTGTATTTTTCAAGATAGTTATTATTGAAATACGTTCTGAAAATTTGGTATGTATATTGTGCATTTGTATGTGTATGTGAGCAATATAAATGTCTGATTTCTCACTTTTCTCAACACTGTAGGTGTTTTAAAATCAAAGCAACTTAATTTGTGGGTAAAGCAGTATTGGATTAATTTTCATTTCCTACCTGGGAGTGAAGTAAATTCATTTTCATTTTCTTTTAATTAGCCACATTTCCTCTTCTTTTACTTGCAAAAATTACTATTCATGACATACTATATAATTTTAGATATTCCATTGATGAGCATTTTCAAATTTATGTGTTTATTATCATTTATATTAAGAAAGCAGTTAGCACACAATGATTCCATGTATGATTCCAGGGACTTTATTGCTTAGGGCAGGGCTGAAATAATAGTACTTATTCAAAAATTGCAGGATGTAAGAATTATCCTGTAGTAGTTAAGGTGTGCTTATAAGCATTTCATAATTTCATTTCCTGAGCCTGCCGACAAACCCTATCAGTGGCATGGTAAGACAGATAATTAATTTTGACCCTAAGGCACTGAATTTTCACTTTAGTGCCCTGGAAAATCTACTTCTAAAAGATTTACGATTGTTTGGCATATGAAATATGTATAATTTTAGGCATCAGAGCTACCACATCTGATCTAGAAAGCACATTAGAAACTGGTTTGGGATATATTTATGATTTTTGTACTTCTGTAGATTTAGTCCTAGATAAATGGTTGAAAACACAGATGTTTGGGACACCTGAGTGGCTCATTCGGTCAAGCCTCCACAACTTGATTTTGGCTCAAGTCCTGATCGCAGGGTCCTGAGATCACTCTGAGATCTACTCTGTGCATGGAGCCTGCTTAAGATTCTCTCTCTTTCCCTCTCCCTTTGCCCCTCTCCCTCTGCTCAGGGATGCATGTTCTCTCTCTTGTTTTATCTCTGGAAAAAAAATATGGATGTTTAAGTGTAGAAATAAAGATACTAGTGAAGAATGTAATAGAATCAGTTACATATCTTTAGATAGGTATGAAAACCAAATTAAAACATTTCCTAAAAGTCCTTTACTAATGTTTACAAGCAGCAAAAAAAAAATTAGTGTGGAAAGAATTTGATTTTTATTAGATTTTTGGATTTTATGAACTGGTGAAGAAAAATCTACTTTATTATGTATTCTAAGATTAGTCACAATGGTCATAATTATTAAATAATCCACAATTGTCATGTTGAAGCACAAAGAATAGGGAGCCTGTCATAATGTTAGAATAGATGGATGCTCAAGTGTATGTACAGAGTGACACCGAATGAAAATGCTGAGACTTTAGAATTATGTTCTTAGCATTACAATTAACTTCAGAGTCCAGATCTGCTGAAGTAGTTAGTAAGACATTTATCAAGCCAGCTACCAGGTGACTGGGAGTTTCAAGGATATAACAAAATGATTCATTAAATGCCTATGTCAAATAACAATTCGTCTTTTACTTATAGAGATAACCAAATATGTAAAGAAGTAATTATTTCTAGTATAAAAGTTGTTATCATTCACTGCAAAATGATGAATTTATGCATAGTGAATTCTTTGCTACTGTGTACAGATAAAGAAAATATAAATGTATTGATGACTTCTTGACTTCTTGAGAAACAGCAGTAAGTCCTAAAATCCATGTTTTTGATTAAGCACATATGATGCTAATGCCATAGGCAAATGAAAGAAAATAACTAGCTACATATATTCAAAAAATTGTCAAGAAAGGCAAATCCACCCACTATTATACTCTTGAATAGTCATATTCAAGCCATTGCAAAATGAAATTGAAATTTTAAAATTATTAATCAAATTAGTTAAACCACCAAATACTCATATGTGCTCTCAGATTTGTAAATGAATGTTCAACCCTCATTCTTTAATATGTGCTTTTTAAGAAACTCACTTCCTATTAATTTATAAAAAGAGCTTCAAGTATTCCTTGGTGAAAATTTCAGGCTTCTGGATTACTGTATGGCTAAGAACTACATTAAAAATTAGAACATTTATAAAGGTATTTTCTCATTCAAAACTTAAAATGTCCTAATAGAATTCTAATAGGTGAAACACATTAAAGAAAAAAATCCAGCAAAATTGAAGCCATAGAATAAACCTTTTAATTACATCAAGGAGGAAATGTCTCGTCTGAGTAATTTGGTTACAACTTTAAGGAATACACTCAAAATATGTTGTACTATCTAAAAATGCTTGACTGATAGTTTTTTCTTGATTATTTCCCAACAATGGTATTAATGAGTGGATAAGAAAGCTTGTACATCACTTAGTAATTGGACAGTTTCCAAAGAACAATTCTGGAAGATATTTCAAAGGCTTCTTGAAACTAAAAATTATAAAATACTTATTTTTATTTGGGTTAGAAATATAATGTTCAGTTAGATGGCAAACTTATTAAATATACAGGTAAATTTGTAATTCATTGAAATGCCCATCTTCAAAATACAACACCAATCCAAATATTTCTTTAATTACTGGTCATAATTCTAAGAAAAATATATTTAGTATTTTCTTAGTAAGTTGAAGAATTTAATACTAGTATTTTATTTTTAGATTAATAAATTATTTTTATTTATTTTTAAAGTTGTTTCCCTTTATGGCATATTATATTGGATTTTTAACTTCCAATAACAGTCGTTTCCTTTTTTAAATGATTGTTTAAATAAACATGTGACTTGCCTTAAGAAAATTATTAAATGAATAGTAATACAGATGGTATGATATGTAATATGAGTAAAATAATAAAGAGGGTTCTGAAATGGTTGAAAAACTATGTCTTATTATTTCCTTTGTCATTAAATTTTGGATCTGTCGCCTCTTAACTGTTGTTTCTTTCTAAAATCGTACAATTCAGGAGTTTTTAGTATATTGACAAGTTAAGCAACCATAATTGTAGGATAACTGACAGTATATTCTATTAAACCTTTGCATGGCTTATCACTATTGCCATGTGGGTCTTGATTTAAGCTTTTAAAACAAAATTTGTGTATGCTTTATATAGGTCTTCCCTTTTATGTTTAATTATTCCCAGATATTTTATATTTTTTGGCCAAAGTTTTTAAGTATTGTCACTATGTTTTTAAACAGATTATTACTGTTATGGTTAAAAGCTATTAATTTCCTTATGCTCATTTTACCAAAATCATACATTGTAGTTTAAAATAAAATCTTCTGTTTTTCAAAGTGTTCAACTGTATCATCTAAAGTTGAGAGTGTATTGTCTATTCATATTCAACATTATAATAACTTTTGGTTTTATTATCCAATTGCATTTAGTTGAATTTTCCAAAACATGATTAATAATAATGGTGATAAGAGATAATCTAGTCTCATTATTGAGTTCAGTGGGCATGCATTTAGCATTTTATGGTTTGATATTTTTTCTTCTCTGTATTGTATTTGCATAGTTTTTCCTTGTATTAGCTTAAAAACTATTGAAACTAGATAGTGAATTTATCACATAGTTGTTCTCTAGAGTGTTGACCATATTCATGTTATTTTTTCTTTTGATTTTTTAATGTGGTGAACTATGATTTAAATTTTCTAATTTTTATAAATTCTTACAATATAACTAAAATACATTCTATTTTATCCTGTTAAATTGAGCACTGTTAGACTTGATTTGCTATATTCTATTCAGAATCTTGCATCAATTTTTATAAATGGCAACAACCTATGGTGTTATACTATTTTAATCAACACTTATTAAGTTATGATAAGGAGATAATTTGAAATATTTCTTACTTTAAAAAAGAATGGGAAGGTTCATAATTCATTTATTTTTTCCTGTATATTTTTTCTTAGCTCGATGATTTGAAAAAAAATTATGATCAACTATCCTGGAAGAGAAAAAGTTTTGAAAAGGAGTATCTGGGTATACTTAATGATTATTATGCCGCAGTAAGTTGACCTTTCCCTCCTTCTCCCTTGAGTTCTATTCTCTATTCCTAAATACTAACTCATTCAAGTAAAAGTAATTTCATCATTACACATGTTTTTCTTTCTGAGATACAAGACATGTATAAATGATTCTTTTATTCTTTTCTTCAAGAAAAAGTCATGGGATATTGAGCTTTCTAATATTGCAAGAGACTTTTCAGATATTTCAATTGCAAATGCTCAATTGACAGAAGAAAACAAAAAACTTGAAATTGATATTGAAACAGTGGCAGGTTTAATCAATGAAAGGTAATTATGCAAATATAATTTTCATTTTGATATAACATATCCAATATGTTAAATATAATACATCTCTTCGTTTGTGTTCTTCTGGGGTGGTATGGTAGTTTTTGTGATTATCATTAGCTTAAATTTTGTTTACTTCTATTAGCTTTTTTTTTTTTTGAGTTGGAGTGGGGAAACAGAGTGAGAGGGAGAGAAGGAATCTTAAGTAGACTCCACTCCCAGGGCAGAGCCTGACACAGGGCTTAACCTCACAACCCTGAAATCATGACCTGAGCTGAAATCAAGAGTCAGAGGCTTAACCAACTGATCTACCCAGGTGACCCTAGATGTTGCTCGGTGTTGCTCTTTAAATCACTCTGAATCCCTTTAAAGGTATCAAAATGGTGAAAAAATGATCTAATGAGTTTTATGCTTACTCCTATCACCTCCTTTTGACATATTCTCTTATACTCAAAGACACTTTAAAATTGCTTGGAAAAAATATTGCAGGAAGCATAGTAATACATAGATTTTAAGTGGCTGCTTGCTTAATTTGCATTGCATTCTTTTGTTCAATATATGCGATTGTAAATTGTGTTGCAATTTTGTTTTGTGAAGTTTTGCAATATAACTTGAATTATATTTATTTTTTTAAACAGTGTGCTGTATAGGTAATATGGAAGAATATATTCAACTATGGATAGTTCAATTAAAAAAATTAAAATATGTTTATCTAAGCTTCTGCTGTCCTTGTCAACCCTCAATTCTTTCTAGCCACTACTAGTTTTCTTAGCTCAGAAACCTATGGTTTTCTTGCTTCCTTTTTCTGTTTCAATCCTCATATTCAACATGATAAGAACGAATGTGCCACATGCTAAATACGTTTTTATCTGTCTCACTACTCCACCAGCACTCTGGTACAAGCTATCATCATGTCTTGTGTGAATTTACAGTGACTTCCAAAGCTAGTTTACTGCAGTCATTCTGCTCTCTTTCTAACCCATTATCTACACTGTGGTAGGTACATTCTTTTTTCTCCTTCCCTCCATCCTTCCCTCCCTCTCTTTTCCTTTCTTCCTCCTTCCCTTCTTCTCTTTCCTTTCTTCCTTCTCCCCTCCCTCCCCCTGCTTTGCTTTGCTTTTCCTTCCCTGCCTCCCTTCCTCCCTCCCTTCCATCCTTCCTTCCTTCCTTCTCATAAGTGTGATCCATTTCTCTTCATACCTGCATTAATGTTAACAGGAATGAAGGGACAAAAATGCCTCCTTTACCTCTCCTACTATGTCCCTGAGAAGGTGGATGTATCTGCCTGTGCAGTCTCATATCACACATGCTTTACCTTATTATGTAGTTCAAATAAAATGGCCCTACTTGATATTCTCCTGTTTGCCATATTTTCCCCAGCCTATATGGCATTTAAAAAAGATTTTATTTATTTGACGGAGAGAGAGAGAGAGAGAGACAGCAAGAGAGGGAGCACAAGCAGGGTAAGTGTGACAGGGAGAAGCAGGCTTCCCACTGAGAGGGAGCCCAATGAGTCTCCATCCCAGGACTCTGGGATCATGACCTGAACTGAAAGTAGAGGCTTAATGACTGAGCCACCCAGGCACACCCCCATGTGGCATTTTTATGCTATTTCCTTTTCCTATGGTATTTTTCCTGTTCCTTCTTCCCAACATTTATCCTTAAGACAGTTTAAGAGTCAGTTCTGTCTGAGAAGCTTTTCATTGACTGTCCAGTTAAATTGAATTTGTCTATTATGTGTGTGTCTGGCACACCTACTTTTCTCCATTTCTCCTGCCATATTTGGAATTTTGTTTGTGTGAATATTTGACTCTTGTTCATTCCCTCAAAAAAATGAGATCTATGAGGGCAGACATAGGCCATGGCCATATTTTCTTCACCAGTGAATCCACATCTTCAAGTATAGTGCCTGATACATACTATGTTATCCAGTTAAGTACTGAAGAGAGGGAAGGAGGAAAGAAGGGAGAAGAGTAATGATGATATTTGATGATTATATAGGAAGATTGTTAAAATTTCTTATTGATCATTTTATCTTTGGAAATGGTAGATGAAACATTTGTAAGATTTATCTGTATGTTAAAAATACTTTTATTATGTTCAATTAGCCAACAAACAGTGTATCATTAGTTTTTGGTGTAGTGTTTGGTGATTCATTATTTTGTTTAACATCCAGTGCTTATCACAACATGTACCCTCCTTAATACCCATCAACTGTTACTCCATTTCCCAACCCCCCTCCCTTTTGTAGCCCTCAGTTTGTTTCTCCGAGTCCAGAGTCTCTCATTGTCTCCCTTTCTGATTTCTTCCCATCCAGTTTTCCCTCCCTTACCCTAATGTCCTCTGCTTTTTAAAAGAGAACAAAAGGGGATGCCTGGGTGGCTTCAGTGGGTTAAGCCTCTGCCTTAGGCTCAGGTCATGATCCCAGCGTCCTTGGATGGAGCCCCACATCGGGCTCTCTGCTCAGCAGGGAGCCTGCTTCCTCCTCTCTCTCTACCTGCCTCTCTGCCTATTTGTGATCTCTATCTGTCAAATACATAAATAAAATCTTTTAAAAAAATAAAAGAGAACAAAAGGAACAGTGTTTTCTAAAAGATAATTTAAAATTGTACTTTTTAATATTACTACACTTTATTATGAGAACCAGAGGAGAGAAAAAAAATTTGAAGTTAATGAGAAGACTCCTCTGGAAGAAAAAAAGAGTGTGTGAGGTTAGCATTTATTAGATTATCCCACAGTAACACACAACCACCCCATCTTAGTGGTATGCAAGTATAAAAGTTCATTTCTCACTAGCATTGCAACTTAGCCCTGTCTATGCTTCATGTTATTTCTGCTTCTTAGATTCAGGGTGAAGGATCAGATCCTTCTAGGGCACGTTGCTCTGGTAAGCACAAGTTCATTAGTGGGATCACTTGATAGCTCTTACAGTTTCTATCAGGAGATGATAAGTGTTTCTTCTGCTCACACTCCATTGAACAAAGCAAGTCATATTGCCAAGCCCTTGTCAACAGGGTGGTAATCTAATCCTCTTAAAAAGAGAGTGCATAATTGAGAGCACTGATACAATCTATCACATGTAAGGGGAATGTAACCCTGGTTATAGGAAAGGAATTCCATCATATGCATTGTGCTTGTCCAGTTAGTACCTTAGATGTCATTTAATTATTTAACTTTTCCTTCAAATTTTTACTTGAAATTTTAAAAATAAATGTATGCTTTATTTTTATTTTTTTTTTAATTTTTTTTAAAAGATTTTATTTATTTATTTGACAGAGATCACAAGTAGGCAGAGAGGCAGGCAGAGAGAGAGGAGGAAGCAGGCTCCCCGTCGAGCAGAGAGCCCGATATGGGGCTCGATCCCAGGACGCTGGGATCATGACCTGAGCCGAAGGCAGAGGCTTTACCCACTGAGCCACCCAGGTGCCCCTAAATGTATGCTTTTAATAGCAGATTTATGTTGTGCTCAACAGAGAATAAGTGAAAGATTAGTGAAATGAAAGAGAGATAAAGGGCAGATAAAGGGCAGGCAAGAAAAAGTTAGGTCTACCACATTTTTAAGAGATGTTCCAAAGGAAGAGAAGATAAAAAAAAATACAAAGGTAATATTTGAGGAGAAAATCATCAGTCATACCTAGCAAATATTTCTTACATTCTTGCCTTTAACTGGTCTCTCACTCTCAGTAGATGATAGGTAGGTAGGTGGGTAAGTAGGTAGATAAAAGATAGATAGATAGATAGATAGATAGACAGACAGATAGATAGATGCAAATGTAATTATTCATTTCCAAACTTTATTTGCTTTTCTTCCAAATCTTCTAAGTCATTTTATGATTCTGTTTGATGTAGATATTTACAGCTTATCTTTTGCTTCTTCAACATAGTAAAAATAGTTATTTTATTTTAGTTTTCTTTTCTCTACATGTAATAATTTTAATATGTGTAGTTTTTTTAAGATTTTATATATTTTTTTATTTGACAGGCAGAGATCACAAGTAGGCAGAGAGGCACACAGAGAGAGAGAAGAGGAAGCAGGCTCCCTGCTGAGCAGAGAGCCCGATGCGGGTCTCGATCCCAGGACTCTGGGATCATGACCTGAGCCGAACGCAGAGGCTTTAACCCACTGAGCCACCCAGGCACCCCATGTGTAGTCTTTCTAATCTACTTTTGCATCTTATTCTCCTAGCTAATGCTTTTGCTGTCTCTTTTCCTTGTGCTCTTGGCTATTTTTATTGTGCGTTGTCCATTTTCTTCTGGAAAATCTTTGAGTCCTAATATAAAATTGAGTTAATCATTTGCAATTTATATTTATGAAAGGGGTTCTCTTTTTCAATTTGTCCTTGGATATGCCCAGACTTTTTTCCATTTCCCAAGCCATGATATTCAAAGCTCTATTTTATCAACATTTCTACATCTTGTATGATCTTTTTGGACTCTGGTTATAGGGTATATTTGTTGTAGAAAAGAAAATACAAAAAAGTGCAAAAAATCTAAAATCATTTCAGTAAATAGTGATAATCATATTAATATATTGATTTTTTTCATTCATGATGAAACTAATTGTATGTCCTGCTTTTATTCCCAACATGATATAATAGAATTTTTGTTGCATTGTTATACAAATTTTTATTATTTAAATATCTGTACAAAAGTCTATGATATGGATTTTTTCACAATTACTCTAAAATTTATGTTTAGGTTGTTTTTATTTTTATGACATAAATATTGTGGTGATTTTTTTCCAGAAATCTTTCTTGGCATCATTACTTTTTAGAATTTAAAGTAGATTTATAAAAATAGATTGGCTATAATACTTTTAAATTCCTATTATCTTTAAAAAATAAAATAAATTCCTAATTACTTTTTTTGGTAGTAACTTTCTAAACCTACTTTCCAGAAAGACTATCATTTATTGAAGCTGAGCAATACATAATCTTGTTCTGTGATGTACCTGTGCTAACATTGATGCTATAGTTTTTAAAAAAAATCTGTTCCAATTTGATAAGTGAAAATCTATGTTCTCAATATTGTTTCTAACTCCATTTCTTTGATCACTAATGAGGTGGAATATTCATACATCTTCTCTTGAATTCTGCTTTTTCTATAGAATTCTTGTGGGGGCTTTCAAGGAAGAAATAAAGAATTTAGGATCCAGAGAGGCAAAGCACCTTTTCTAAATTACTACAGTTTTAACACCACAGGCATTTGAAACCTGATTTTCTATATTCAGATTCAGGATTTTTTTTTAACGTTACCTCATTTTTAAAAATTTAATCTGACTTCAATTTAACTGATGTTTAGTGGATGTTCAAATAAACTTGATATATTTGTCCAATAACAACAATCCCAATAGTAGTCTTAATGTTAAAATGGTAATTCTCTTAGGGTACAGATAAGATTGTTGTGAGTTTGCACTTTGACTTTGTGTCTAGAGCTTAGAGCAAGTGCTTGATCTGAGTTGTATGTCTGTCTCTGTGTGTGTTTTTTTTATGTGGCACGCAGATAGGAACAAACATTGAGGGTAGGGAAATAAGTGTTAGATAATGAATCATTCCAAAGGATTTGGACTCCGATGAAGACTACGGAAATCTACTAAAGAAGCTGTATGGTTGCATTTCTCTTTTAAAGATATCACTTTGATAGTAATTGGATGAGTTAAGATTTAATTAATGAGAAATGTGTGGAGGGAAAAAAGAAAGGTTGGAGGGAAGATGTTCATATGTTTGGTTTGGAATTGTGTATGGCGTGATTCAAATGTAAGTGTGTAGATATCACTTTGATGCATAGGTCTGGAACTGAAGGAAGATGTTCATGGAGACGGAAGCTAGATCTTAAATGCAGAAGTGCTTTAAATTGGCAAATGAACATTTTTATGTTTGCCACTTCATTTACTTCTTAGAAATTAGAATTTTCGTGAGGTAGAAATTTTGCGGGATAAATTATAACAACAAACCATATGTAACTATAAAGTAAGATTTCCTCAGTATCTGATCAGATATTGAGAATCAAGAAATATTATTAATGGCCTCTGGAGACTCTATCCACTAACAAAAACTGCTTTCTCATTCATTAGAAAATGAAACCTAAACCTAAAACCTAACCTAAACCTAAACCTAAAAAGACAAATATAAAATAGGAAACTTCTATGGAGAAAATACCAAATATGATTAACATTTATGAAAATGTACTTTATTATTTATTTTTAAAATATTTTTCCAGATTTAATGAAGTATAATTCAGAAATAAAAATTGTATATATTTAAGGTGTACAAGTGTTGGAATTTTAATTAGGACTTTATTTTTTAAAAGCCAGTATGTCACAGCAAAATCGAGGAAAAGATATAGAGACTTCCCGCATACCCCCTGCTCCCACACACGCATGGACTCTCACATTATCAACATCCTTCACCATTAGTGGTACAGTTGGTACAACTGATGAATTCACACTGACAACATATTCACCCAAAGTCCATAGTTTACATCTTGGTTAACTGTTGGTGTTTTACATTCAATAGGCTTGGACAAATGTATAATGACATGTATCTACAATAATGGAATTATACAGATTATTTTCATTGCCCTAGTTCTCTATATCCTGCCTACTTATTTCCCAACCCTCCCATCCAAACTCTGACAACCACTGATATTTTTATTGTCTTCATAGTTTTGCATTTTCCAGAATGACATATAGTTGGAATCATACAGTATGTAGTCTTTTCAATTGGATTTTTTCACTTACTAATATGCATTTAAAGTTCCTTCATGTCATCATGGCTTGATAGCTCATTTCTTTTTAGTACTGAGTACTATCCATATCTGGATATACCACAGGTTATCCATGTACCTACTGATGATCATCTTGATTGTTTCCAAGTTTTGGTTATTATAGATAAAGCTTCTATAAATATTGATGTGCAGATTTTTGTGTGGACAAAGGTTTCAGCTTCCTTGGATAAATACCAATAAACAAGATTGCCGGACCGTATGATAAGAATATATTTATTTTATAGGAAACTGCCGAACTGTCCTCCAAAGGGGCTGTATTATTTTGCATCCCCAATATCAATGAATGAAAGTTCACGTTGATCCACATCCTCACCAGCATTTGATATTGTCACTGTTCTGGATTCTGGCCATTCCAACAAGTGTGTAGTGATACCTTATTGTTGTTTTGATTTGCATTTTCTTAATGGCATATGATGTGAAGCATATTTTCATATACTTATTTGATATTATTTCATATACTTCGCTTCTTTGATGAGATGTCCATTAAGGTCTTTGACCTATTTAAATTTTTTTTTCCTTCCTGTTGACTTTTCAGAGTATTTTTTATGTTTTGGATAACAAGTCTTTGCCAGCTATGTCCCTTATAAATATTTTCTCTGTTTGTGGGTTGTCTTCTCAATTTTTTGACCTTGGGTTTCACAAGAGTGAAAGATTTTAATTTTAATGAAGTCTATCTTATCAATTATTTCTTTCATGGATTGTGCCTTGGTATCGTATCTAAAAGATCATTGCCATGTCCAAGCTCATCTAGTTTTTCTCTTATGTTATCTTCAGAAATTTTATAGTTTGCATTTTATATTTAGGTCTCTGATGCATTTTGAGTTAATTTTTATGAAAGGTGTGAGATCTGTGTCTAGCTTCATATTTTCGTACATGGTTGTCCAGTTGTTCCAATACCATTTGTTGAAAGGTGATCTTTGCTCCACTGTATTACTTTTGCTTCTTTGTCAAAGATCATTTGACTGTATTTCTGTGGGTCTATTTTTGGCTCTCACTTCTGTTGCATTGGTGTATTTGTCTGTTCTTTCACTAATAAACCCTACTGTCTTGATTACTATAGCTTTATAGTAAGTCTTGGAAAAATATATTTTTT
>PISX010033585.1:0-14930 GCA_004024625.1 Mellivora capensis | reverse complement strand
CCCTGATTCTGTTTTCATGGCTTCTAAGCTGTTTGTTCCAGGCTTCCTCCTGATCCTTTCTCTCTATCTGTTTGTCCTCCAGATCACTAATTCTATCTTCTGTCTCAGTTACCCTAGCTTTTAGAGAATTTAGATTAGATTGGAACTCATTGAGAGCCTTGTGAACATCATCCCTGGTGGCTTTCAGTTCTGCCCTAATATTGTGAACATCTTCCTTGGTGGCTCTCAGTTCTGCCCTAATCAATTCCATTTGGTCGTCCATGGCTTTCTCCAACCTTGCTATTGCCTGGATAATTGTTAGCTTGAATTCCCTTTCTGACATAATGTCTATGTCGGTAGCCATTAGCTCTGTTGCAGAGGGCCCATCCTCTGAATTTTTCTTCTGTTGGGCATTCCTCCTCCTAGTCATTTTGGTGAGAGTTGGCTGAATGGTTGTAGCTGGATGTATCGACCTTGGTGCAGTGAAGGTGCACTCTGGAATGCTTCTGAGCAATCAAGGGTCCCCACCCAAATGAGAGAAAAAAAGAAAGAGAGAAAGCAGAAAAATAGAGAAAGAGAGAGAGAGAGAGAGGAAAAAGAAAGAAGGATAAAAGAGAAGGCTCAGCCCAAATGGGCCCCAAGGTAAGTTTTGTGAAGTATACAAACAAATACAGACAAACAAAAAAGACTGATAAAAGCATATGACAAGAGAAGAAAAAAAAATATGTATATATATATGTAGAAGGAAAACAAAGAAACAAACAGACAAACAAAAAAAAGAACCTCGTCAAAAAGAACCCTAAGTATAAGATTTATATACTACCAGGAGAAACACAAGTATACAAAAATACTGGTAGGAGAAAAGGATGGGAGAGTGGTTGTAGATTCTCAGTGTGGGCGAGGAAGGTTATTTTGCTTCTTCCTAGATGTATCTTGATATCTTTTTTAAAGGACACAACTTTCCTAAGATAACAGGGGATTAAAAATTGGTTTACCTATAGGGGTAGCATTGATTGGGGAAAGGGGATTACCTTGAATTTTAACTCTATATGAATATTAGCAAATAAAAGTAAAGAATGATCTAAACTAAAGTAACATTTAAAAAAATTAAAAAAAAATAGAAAAGCAAAAGAAAAACATGGGTATATTTATAAAAAAGTTCAGGTCAAAAGGTTATTATGGAATTTGATGTACTGGACATCTCACTCTGATGGTAAATAGGCTAAAAAACTATATAAAAAATAAAAAAATTAAAAAAAAATTAAAAAATTAACCAGAATAGTGGGAACGAATTAAAAATTAAACGTTGTGTCTATGAAGTAGTAGTGATTATTCTCTTCTCGGTTTTGTTTTTTTTTTTTTTTTTCCCCGCCGGCTGGCTTTCTGGGGGCGGGGCCTGCCACGAGGGTTTTCAGGCAGTGTTTCCTTAGTTAAGTCCTCCCGCCCCCCTCAAGGGGGTGGGCTCTGAGGAAACCAGCCCTTCAGGCTTTTGTTCTCTGGAGGTTTTATGTCTGTTCATTTGTTTTCTCTCCCTTTGGCAGCTCCTGATGGTTCTTGGAGGTTTAGAGGAAAGTAAACTGCACCCAGACCTCCCTCCCAGAGAGAAGCCCTAGTCAGTTCCCATCTGGGTGCTGCAGAGCAGGTTCCCAGCTGCAGTCTCTGGGGACACCTGTGTGTCCTGCTTGTACTCAAAACCACAATAGCAGCAGCTGTCTGGGCAGCTCCAGACTGCCAGAGAGGTTCCAAGCAGTGATCGCACCCTGAGATTTTCCTGCTGGCCCGGGCTGGGAGTGCTCAGACTTTCAGGGTCCCAGAGCGCCAGGCTGAAGCCTGCACGTGCCTCTCTCAGGGGAGGGGGTGGAGCGCTTCTCAGGCTCTGCTAGTACAGCGATGCACACGCGTGGAAACTGCAAAAAGGTTGTTTCTGCCCCTTGAGGGTCCCAGCCCCTACCGCACGCCAAGCGCCCTTAGGAGGTCTCTTCGTGAATCAGGGACCAAGACCTGGTTTCCCTGCTGCACTTTCTCTGGCTCAGCGCCAGGGGTGTCTGTCCTCGGTGGGGGACTTAAGCCCCTGTCCCTCACCATTCCAATTCCCACAATTTCACCCCGTGATCCTTTGCTCTTTTCGTGTGCTTTCTACCAGACTTCAAGTTAATGCTGGTCCCCAGATGCAGGAGGCTCTCATACTGGGGTATTACTTTCCAATGGGTCGCTTCTGGTGGCTCCCTCCCCTTTTTGTTCATCTTCTGATACCAGTCCGATGTTCCCACTCCGCTTTACCTGCCCACTGGAATCTTCTGTCCCCGTAGAGATCCAGACGTGTATAATTCTGATCTCAGGCTGATTTCATGGGTGATCGGAATTCCTTGGTAGGTAATCAGCTCACTTTAGGGGACAGGTTGAAACGGCGCCTCCTCCTAGTTCCCCGCCATCTTGTCCCCCCTCATCTCACATCTTCTTGATCCATTCATATGTTGATGGACATCTAAGCTTTTCTCACAGTTTGGCTATTGTGGACATTGCTACTATAAACATTGGGGTGCACGTGTCCCTTCAGATCACATTTGTATCCTTGGGGTAGATACTCAGTAGTGCAATTGCTGGGTCATAGGGTAGCTCTATTTTCAACTTTTTGAGGGACCACCATAATGTTTTCCAGAGTGGCTGCACCAGCTTGCATTCCTACCAAGAGTGTAGAAGGGTTCCCCTTTCTCTGCATCCTCACCAACATCTATCATTTCCTGACTTGTTAACTTTAGCCTTTACAAGAGACACATTTTAGACCCAAAGTCACCTCCAGATTGAAAGTGAGGGTATGGAGAACAATTTATCATCCTAATGGACATAAAAAATTCCCTGGAGTAGCTGTACTTATATCAGACAAACTAGATTTTAGACTAAAGACTGTAATAAGGGATGAAAAAGGGCAGTATATCATAAGAAAGTGGGCTATCCAACAGGAAGATCTAATAATTGTAAACACTTATGCTCCTAATTTGGGAACATCCAAATATATAAATAATTTAAGAACAAATGTAAAGAAAGTCATTGATAATGATCTGATAACACCCCACTCAGAGCAATGGACAGATGATCTATGCAGAAAATCAATAAGGAAACTATGACTTTGAATGACACACTGAAACCAGATGGATTTAAAAGTTATATTCATAGTATTTCCTCAGAAAGCAGCAGAATACACATTCTTTTCTAGTACACATGGAACATTCTCCAGAACATGGCACATACTGGGTCACAAATCAGGCTCAACACATAAAAATAGATTGAGATCATACCATGCATATTTCCAGACTACAATGCTATGAAACTTGAAGTCAACCACAAGAAAAAATATGCGAGGACCACAAATACATGAAGGTTAAAGAACATCCTACTAAAGAATGAATAGGTTAACCAGGAAATTAAAGAAGAAATTAAAAAATACATGGAAGCAAATTAAAATGAAAAAACAGTAGTCCAAGACCTATGGAATGCACAAAAGGCAATCATATGAGGGAAATATATAGTAATACAGGCCTTCCCCAAGAAGCAAAAAAAGACTCTAATATGCAACCTGACCATCCACCAAAGGAGCTGGAAAAAGAAGAGCGAATAGAGCCTAGAAACAGCAGAAGGTGGGAAATAATGAAGATTAGAACAGAAATAAATGATATAGAAATTTTAAAAAACTGTCAAATGAAACTAGGAGCTGGTTCCTTGAAAGAACAAATAAAATTGATAACCTCCTAGCCAGACTTATCAAAAAGAAAAGAGAAGG
The DNA here is from genome assembly GCA_004024625.1 of Mellivora capensis. Lineage (NCBI taxonomy): Eukaryota > Metazoa > Chordata > Mammalia > Carnivora > Mustelidae > Mellivora > Mellivora capensis. Next base: position 11,173 of record PISX010033585.1, on the reverse strand, counting down.
GACCAAATAAATAAAATGAAGAATGAAAGAGGAGAGTTCAAATCCAACACCACAGAAATACAATTATAAGAGAATAGTATGAGCAATTATATGCCAACAAAATCTGGAAGAAATGGATGAATTCCTCAAAACATATAAACTACCAAAACTGAAACAGGAAGAAATAGAAAATAGAACAGACCCATAACCAGCAAGAAATTGAATCAGTAATCAAATATCTCCCAACAAACAAGAGTCCAAGACTGAATGGCTTCCCAGGGAAATTCTACCAGACATTTAAAGAAGCGTTCATACTTATTCTTCTCAAACTCTTAAAAAAGAAAAAAAAAAAAAGAAAAATAAATGGAAGGAAAACTTCCAAACTCATTTTATGAGGCCAGCATTACATTTATTCCAAAGCAGACAACGACCCCAGTAGGACAGAAAACTATAGGCCAATATCCCTGATGAACATGGATGCAAACATTCTCAACAAGATACTAGCAAATCTAGTCCAACAGTACATTAAAAAAATTATTCCAATTATTGAGTGGGATTTATTTCTGGGATGCAGTGGTAATTCAAAATCTGCAACTCAATCAGTGTGATACACCACATTAATAAAAGAAAGGACAAGAACTGTATGATTGCCTCAATAGATGCAGGAAAAAAAAGCATTTGATGAAGTACAGCATTCTCTCTTGATAAAAACTTTTAAGAAAGTAAGGATAGAAGAAACATACCTTATATGGCCTTATATGAAAGACCCACAGCTAAATCACTGTCAGTGAGTAAAACTGAGAGCTTTCCCCCTAATGTCAGGAACATGACAAGGATGTCCACTCTCGCCACTTGTTCAACATAGTACTGGAAGTCCTAGCCTTAGCCATCAGACAATAAAAAGAAATAGAAGGCACCCAAATCAGCAAGGAAGAAGCCAAAATTTCACCCTTTGCATATGACATGATACTCTATGTAGAAAACCTAAAGACTCCACCAACATATTGCTAGAACTGGTACAGGATTTCAGCAAAGTTGTGGGATATAGAATCAATGTAGAGGAGTCTGTTGCATTTCTATACAACAATAATGAAGCAGCAGAAAAAGAAATTGAGGAATCAGTCCCATTCCCAATTTCACCAAAAACCATGATACCTAGAAATAAACCTAACCAATGAAGTAAAGGATATGTGCTCTGAGAAGTACAGAGCACTTATGAAAGAAATTGAAGAAGCCACGAAGAAATGGAAAAAAATTCCATGCTTATGGATTAGAAGAACAAATACTGTTAAAATGTTTATACTACCCAAATCAATCTACACATTCAATGCAATCCTTATCAAAATATCACCAGCATTTTTCACAGAGCTAGAACAAATAACCCTACAATTTGTACAGAACCATGAAAGACCCCAAACAGCCAAGGGAATGTTACAAACCAAAGCTGGAGACATCACAATTCCAGACTTTAAGCTATGGTACGAAGCTGTAATCATCAAGACAGCATGGTACTGGCACAAAAACAGACATATAAGTCAATGGAACAGAATAGAGAATCCAGAAATGGACCCACAGCTATATGATCAATTGACCTTCAACAACACAGGAAAGGATATCCAATGGAAAAAAGACAGTCTCTCCAACAAATGGTGTTGGGACAACTGGACAGTAACATACATGAGTATGAAACTGGATCACATTCTTACATCACAAACAAAAATAAATTCAAAATAAATGAAAGACCTAAATGTGAGACAGGAATCCATCACAATTCTAGAGGAGAACCTGGACAGCAACCTCTTTGACCTCAGCTGCAGCAAATTCTTACTAGACATATCACTACCGGCATGGGAAACAAAAGCAAAAATGAACTATTGGAACTTCATCAAGATAAAATCTTCTGCACTGTGAAGGAAACAATTCACAAAATTCAAAGGCAGCCTTCAGAATGGGAGAAAATATTTGCAAATGACATATCTGATAAAGGGTTAGTATCCAAAACCTATGAAGAACTTATCAAACTCAACACCCCAAAAACAAATAATCCAGTTAAGAAATGGGCAGAAGACACGAACATACATTTTTCTAAAGAAGACATCCAGATGGTTAGCAGGCACATAAAAAGATGCTCAACATCACTCATCATCAGGGAAATACAAACCAAAACCAAAATGAGATACCACCACATACCCTTCAGAATGGCTAAAATTAACAACACAGGAAACAACAGGTGTTGGTTGAGGATGATGAGAAAGGGGGAGCCCTCATGGACTGTTTTTGGGAATGCAAACTGTTGTAGCAACTTTAGAAAACAGTATGTAGGTTCCTGAAGAAGTTAAAAGTAGAGGTACCTGGATGACTCACTATATTAAGTGTCCAGCTTTTGGTTTTGGATTGGGTCATGGCCTCAGGGACATGTCAGTCGAGCCCTGTGTTAGCCTCTGCACTCTTGGTGGAGTCTGCTTGAGATTCTTTCTCCTCCTCACTCTCCATCCCCCTATGACCCTTCCCCCACTTATGCTCTTTCTTTCTCTCTCAAATAAATAAATAAAGAATAAAATCTTTAAAAAATGTTACAGTAGAACTGCTGTATGATTCAGCAATTTTACTACTAGGTATCTATCCAAAGGATACAAAAATATAGATTCAAAAGGATACATGCACCCCAATGTTTATAGCTGCATTGTGAACAGTAGCTAAACTATGTGGAGAACCCCAGTGTCCATCACTGATAAGTGGATAAACAAGATGTGGTATATATGTATATGCAATCAATATTATTCAGCCATCAAAAAGAATGAAATTTATTATTTATTTTATTTATTTCTTTTCAGCATAACAGAATTCATTGTTTATGCACCACACCCATGCAATACGTGCCCTCCATAATACCCACCACCTGGCTCCCCCAACCTCTCACCCCCTGCCCCTTCAAAAAAAAAAAGAATGAAATTTTGTTATTTGCAATGATGTGGATGGAACTAGAGTGTATTATGTTAAGTGAAAGACAAACACCATATGATTTCACTCATATGTGGAATTTTAGATACAAAACAGATGAACATAGGGGAAGGGAAGGAAAAATAGAATAAGATAAAAGTAGGGAGGGAGGCAAACCATAAGACACTCTTAATTATTCAGAACAAAGTTAAGGTTGCTGGAAGGGAGGTGGGTGAAGGATGTGCTAAATGGGTGATGGGCATTAATGAGGACACTTGTGATGAGCACTGGGCGTTATATGTAAGTGATGAGTCACTAAATTCTACTCCTGGAACCAATACTACAGTGTATGTTAACTAACTTGAATTTAAATAAAAACTTGGAAAAAAATAAAAGCAAAAGTAGCTGAGAAAAAAAGAAGTTAAGTGCAGAGATGTGGTTTAGGAGAGAAATGGGTTGGTGGTTGCTGTATAGAGGAGGGAGATGTAGTTGAAGAGAAGGGCAAGAGAGAGTATAAATCACACAGAGGAACAAAGAAGGAGAACATCTCTTCCAGCCATTAGCTGGGCAAACCAGAAGGGCTCATTTTTGTGAGTTCTTGCAACAAGTGAGCCTTAAAGTCTGGAATTTTAAAGGTCAGCAGGCTTGGCTAAGATAGAGCCCTGAGGGCACCGCCCTACTCCTGGAGAGAAGGCAGGCAAAAAACCCGTGGGCAGGTGGTGTGGTAACGAATTTGAAGAACTCTTGGGGCACACTGTGCAGGGGTGGGGCGATTGCTCTTCTCATAGTGCATCACTGAGAGACAGCACTCATGGAGACACCTCTCCAGGAACAAAGGAGCTGGTTGGTGCCATTTCTCTCCCTTGTCCCTCAGCATAACACAGAGCCACCTGTGGGAAACAGCACAGTGCCCACACAGGCTATCTAACTTGTTTATGCCAATTCCCACCCTCCTGCCCTCTGGTGGCATTGCTTTTCTCAGTTAAGCTTGCCTCAATCCCAGTGCAGCTGACTTCTTCCCCAGATGATGCACAAAACCCCTGCCCACACCATGTCTCCCAACAAGAGTGTTCTGCAGGGCTTCAGTTCTAGTCGAAGTAGTATGAAGACTCATTTAACAAGTGGATCAGAGCAAACCTAGTTAAAACTCACCACATTCTGGGGCACCTGGGTGGCTCAGTTGGTTAAGCGACTGCCTTTAGCTCAGGTCATGATACCGGAGTCCTGGGATCAAGTCCAGCATTGGGCTCCCAACTCCACGGGGAGTCTGCTTCTCCCTCTCACCTTCTCGCTCATGCTCTCTCTCACTGTCTCTCTCTCAGATAAATAAATACAATCTTAAAAACAAAAACAAAAACACCCCCCCCCCCCAAATCCCTCACCACATTCTGGACAAGAACCCAACACTGCCCACTACAGGCAAGAGGAGCCTCTGCAGATGACTGACCTGAAAAATAGAGCTGCAAAACACAACACAGCACACACCAGAGATACTCCCTGAAGCACTAGGCCTGGGGCACTATGGAACTCTTCTTCATAGAGCCATTACTATCAGGAGTGGGAAACATATATGGCTTTTTTTTTAAACACAGAGAAGAGAGCACAGACTTAGGCAAAATATGAACATGGAGGAATTCATCCTAAATGAAGAAAAAGATAAGGCCTTGGCCAGAGATCTAAGTGAAACAGATATAAGTAACATGTCTGATGGAGAATTTAAACCAACAATCATAAGGATACCCAATGGGATTGAGAAAAGAGTGGAAGACATCAGGGAGGCCTTTACCACAGGGTAAAAAGATGAACAGAGCTGAAAGCCCCCACCAGGGCTCCCCTACCTTAACCAGTTTCCTGGCTCCAATGCTTGGGAACTCTACTGGCTCAAGCACTCTCGTTATTTCTGTGACTCCAGGTATCCTGGCACCACACTGACCCACCTAGACTTCTTCCACTTTTCACCACCTGAGCACCTTTCAGGCAGGAATGTCTCTCACTGGAGCAGATTTCTAAGGTTTTCAATTTTGCCCTCTGGGGCTATATCACTTTCCAGTAGCCAGCTTATGGAGGGTCCCTCATCCCTCTGTTTATTTTCCAATATATCCCCTCAGATTCACTACTTCACACCTCCTACCTTGCAAAAAGTGGTTGCTTTTCTATTTGTAGAGTTCCAGATATTTTTTTCTTACATATCAGGCTGAATTCATGGGTGTTCAGATGGTTTGACAGTTACATAGCTAAATTTAAGTGACCCAATGAAATGAAGTCCCTCTACTCTCCAGCCATCTTGCTACATTGCCCTCCCCACCTTTTTTTTAAGAAAGGGAGAGAAAGAATCTTAGCAGGCTCCACACCTAGTGCAGAGCCTGCCTGATGTGGTGCTTGATCTCACCACCCTGAGATCATGATCTGAGCTGAAATCAAGAGTCAAATGCTTAAACATCTGAACCACTGAAATGCCCCATGTATGCAAAATTCTCAATAAAATACTGGCAAACTGAATCCAACAGTACATTAAAAGAATCATTTATCAGGATCAAGTGGGACTTATTCCTGGCTTGCAAGTGTGGTTCAATATTCACAAAAAGAAATCAGTGTGATACACCACATTAATAAAAGAAAGGATAAGAACCATATGCTCATTTCAAGAGATGCAGAAAAAGCATTTGACAAGGTACAACATCCATTCATGAAAAAACTCTAAAAAAAAGTAGCTTTAGAGGGACAATTTGTCAACATATCTCTTAGCTATAGAGAACAAACTTATGGTTACCAGAGTGTCAGTGTGTGGGGGAATGGTTAAATTGGTGATGGGATTAATGTGTGCACTTCCTGTGATGAGCACTGGGCATTTTATCAAAGTGTGGAATCACTAAATTGTATACCTGGAACTAATCTTATGTTATATTTTAACTAATGGAATTTAAATAAAAACTGAAAAAACCCTTATTTCAAGTAAAAAAAATGTTTAAAATTGTGAAAAAATTGGGGAAATTTTAATACCGTTTGGATTTGTTTATGTGAAAATTATTGTTAAAACTTTAGATATACTATGGTATTGCGGTTATATTAAACAGAGTCCTTTCTTTTCCTTTGTTTGCTCATTTGTTTTGTCTCTTGAATTCCACATATGAAAGAAATCATACAGTATATTTATTTTTCTTACTGAGTTACTTCACTTAGCATTACACCTTCTAGGTCATCTAAATTTTGCAAATGGTGAGATCTTATCTTTTTTTATGCTGAGTAATATTCCATTGTATATGTATATATCCACAGTTAATACATGTAGGGGCCCTATCACATAACAGATGCTTAGTATTTTAACTTTCTAACTGCCTTGAGATTAAATTTGGTGATTTAAGAAGTCTTCCCAATAAGAATAATGACAGGATTCATTCCTCCTAGCTTCTAACATGTTTCTGGCCCATAGCCCTGAATATTTTTTTTTTAATTTTATTTATTTATTTGACAGACAGAGATCACAAGTAGGCAGAGAGGCAGGCAGAGAGAGAGGGGAAACAGGCTCCCTGTGGAGCAGAGAGCCTGATGTGGGGCTTGATCCCAGGACCCTGGGATCATGACCTGAGCTGAAGGCAGAGGCTTTAACCCACTGAACCACCCAGGCACCCTGATATATGCACATCTTTTTAATCTATTCATCTATTGAGGGGCTCTTGAGTTTTTCCATATCTTGGCTATTGTAAATAATGTTACAATAACCATAGGAGTGCATATATTTTTATGAATTAGTGTTTTTGTTTTCTTTGGGAGAAATAACCAGTAATGGAATTTTTGGAACATTTGATAATTCTATTAAAAATTTTAAAAGATTTTATTTATTTATTTGAGGGGGAGAGAGAGAGAGAGAGAGGGCATGAGTGGAGGGAGGGGTAAAGGGAGACAGAGAGAAGGAGACTCCTTGATGAATGGGGAGCCTAACTTTAGGCTCAATCCCAGGACCCTGAGATTATGACCCAAGCCGAATGAAGTCAGACACTTAACTGACTGAGCCACTCAAGGGCCCCTATTTTTAGAAAATTTTTTTGAGTAACTTCCATACCATGGGATTTAAGAAAACAATTGAACAAAGAAAAAAAAGACAAACAGCCTTTTTTGAAAAACAAATATTTAATAATAAAACCACAGTTATAAGCTTTATATCTTTTTTTAAAAATTTTATTTATTTATCTGTCAGAGAGAGAGAGAGCGCGAGCACAGGCAGGCAGAGTGGCAGACAGAGGCAGAAGCAGGCTCCCCGCTGAGCAATGAGCCCGATGTGGGACTCGATCCCAAGACGCTGGGATCATGACCTGAGCTGAAGGCAGCTGCTCAACCAACTGAGCCACCCAGGCGTCCCATAAGCTTTATATCTTTAGACTACCTTTACTAAAATTCTTTCTATCATCTTCAGATTTTGTCTATAAATAATTGTTCATTGTACTTTTCCTTGAAAGTGAGTTTTAAGTCATCATACAATATTTTGATGTTTAACTTAAAACATTTCTATATCTAATTCAACATACTCTTGTTCAATGTAAACAAAACCTCAAGTTTTCACTTTTATTTTTCTTGTGATACTTTCTGCAAAAGAATGCTGTATGGGCATTTTTCAAAAGAGGCCAAAATAATATGATTGGGAGAGATTTAAGGAGAGAAAAAAGGCATGCACAGAGAGCTGGTAAACCAGCTAAGAATGGAACAACTCCCCAAGTCATCATTGAGGTTGCTGAAGGGGCCATAAACCAGCAAATACCACCTGCTTATTATCTCACTTAGGAAGATGCATACCTTTGAAAGTGACAGAATTTAATTCTAGTGTGGCACTTTCAGAAAATGGCATCAAAGGTTGGAGTTTAAATCTTTCTTTATTCTCAAGTCACTGGACATTTAAGAGCAAAAATATAGAAGGGCTCTTTCTCTCCTTTTTTTCTTCCTTGTAACAGATGTATGATTCATGGATTGTCCTTTAGTGGTCTCCATTTTCATCTTATTACTTTTTCTTTGCTTCTGCTTGTTGATAGCTTTGTTTACTTTCTTAGATGTAGAGATGTTAGGACAAGTACTACTTTTTTTTTTTAAAGATTTTATTTATTTATTTGAGAGAGAGGCAGTGAGAGAGAGCATGAGTGAGGAGAAAGTCAGAGGAAGAAGCAGAATCCCCGTGGAGCCAGGAGCCTGATGCGGGACTCGATCCCGGGACTCCGGGATCATGACCTGAGCCGAAGGCAGTCTTCCAACCAACTGAGCCACCCAGGCGTCCCGACAAGTATTACTTTTATTACCTAATTCACCAGAAATAAAGCAGCTATCTTTGGGGCCCATGTGAGAATGATCTGGAAGAGCACAATGACTGCAAATGCTACAGTGGATCCAGAAAGGTTTTAGACACTTTACGCAAGAAAAGCAATGGTTCCATTCTTGCCACTCTTGGATGTATAAGAATTACAGTGCTCACAATGTTTATTTTCTAGGAAACATCATTAACACAGAGGCAAAATCTGTACCCTTCTTCAATAGGAAGGATTATTTTGCTGGTTGGAATATTGGTGAAAATATGCACAGGAGACTGTTTTCAACCTGTCTTTCCATGTGTATAAAGTATATGATTATCATAATCTATCTGGTAATTCAGCATGCAGAAATTTGGAAAAAAAAACAGATAACTTTGGGATTGAAAAAATTAGGGGAAAATCCAGAATATGGGTAGTTGGTTTTCTTTTTTAATTTTTTTTATTTTTTATAAACATATAATGTATTTTTATCCCCAGGGGTACATGTCTGTGAATCGCCAGGTTTACACACTTCACAGCACTAACCATAGCACATACCCTCCCCAATGTCCATTACCCCACCACCCTCTCCTGATCCCCCTCCCCCCAGCAACCCTCAGTTTGTTTTGTGAGATTATGAGTCACTTATGGTTTGTCTCCCTCCCGATCCCATCTTGTTTCTTTTCTTCTTTTCCTACTCCCCCAACCCCCCATGTTGCATCTCCACTTCCTCATATCAGGGAGATCATATGATGGTTGTCTTTCTCCGATTGACTTAATTCACTAAGCATGATACCCTCTAGTTCCATCCAAGTCGTTGCAAATGAAAGATTTCATTTCTTTTGATGGCTGCATAGTATTCCATTGGTGTATATATACCACACCTTCTTTATCCATTCATCTGTTGATGGACATCTAGGTTCTTTCCATAGTTCGGCTATTGTAGACATTGCTGCTATAAACATTCCGGTGCACGTGCCCCTTCAGATCACTACGTTTGTATCTTTAGGGTAAATACCCAGTAGTGCAATTGCTGGGTCATAGAGTAGTTCTATTTTCAACTTTTTGAGGAATTTCCATGCTGTTTTCCAGAGCGGTTGCACCAGCTTGCATTCCCACCAACAGTGTAGGAGGGTTCCCCTTTCTCCACATCCTCGCCAGCATCTGTCATTTCCTGACTTGTTAATTTTAGCCATTCTGACTGGTGTGAGGTGATATCTCATTGTGGTTTTGATTTGTATTTCCCTGATGCCGAGTGAGGTGGAATATTTTTTCATGTGTCTGTTGGCCATCTGGATGTCTTCTTTGCAGAGATGTCTATTCATGTCATCTTCCCATTTCTTGATAGGATTATTTGTTCTTTGGGTGTTGAGTTTGCTAAGCTCTTTATAGTTTTTGGATACTAGCCCTTTATATGATATGTCATTTGCAAATATCTTCTCCCATTCTGTCAGTTGTCTTTTGGTTTTGTTAACTGTTTCCTTTGCTGTGCAAAAGCTTTTGATCTTGATGAAATCCCAATAGTTCATTTTTGACCTTGCTTCCCTTGCCTTTGGCGATGTTCCTAGGAAGATGTTGCTGCGGCTGAGGTCAAAGAGGTTGCTGCCTGTGTTCTCCTCAAGGATTTTAATGGATTCCTTTCTCACACTGAGGCCCTTCATCCATTTTGAGTCTATTTTCGTGTGTGGTGTAAGGAAATGGTCCAATTTCATTTTTCTGCATGTGCCTGTCCAATTTTCCCAACACCATTTATTGAAGAGGCTGTCTTTCTTCCATTGGACATTCTTTCCTGCTTTATCAAAGATTAGTTGACCTTAGAGTTGAGGGTCTATTTCTGGGCTCTCTATTCTGTTCCATTGATCTATGTGTCTGTTTTTGTGCCAGTACCATACTGTCTTGATGATGACAGCTTTGTAATAGAGCTTGAAGTCCGGAATTGTGATTCCACCAACTTTGGCTTTCTTTTTCAATATTCCTTTGGCTATTCGAAGTCTTTTCTGGTTCCATATAAATTTTAGGATTATTTGTTCCATTTCTTTGAAAAAAATGGGTGGGATTTTGATAGGGATTGCATTAAATGTGTAGATTGCTCTAGGTAGCATAGACATTTCCACAATATTTGTTCTTCCAATTCATGAGCATGGACCATTTTTCCATTTCTTTGTGTCTTCCTCAATTTCTTTCATGAGTACTTTCTGAGTATAGATTTTTAGACTCTTTGGTTAGGTTTATTCCTAGGTATCTTATAGTTTTGGGTGCAATTGTAAATGGGATTGACTCCTTCATTTCTCTTTCTTCTGTCTTGTTGTTGGTGTAGAGAAATGCAACTGATTTCTGTGCATTGATTTTATATCCTGACACTTTACTAAATTTCTGTACAAGTTCTAGCAGTTTTGGAGTGAAGTCTTTTGGGTTTTCCACATATAGCATCATACCATCTGCAAAGAGTGATAGTTTGAGTTCTTCTTTGCCAATTTGGATGGCTTTAATTTCTTTTTGTTGTCTGATTGCTGAGGCTAGGACTTCTAGTACTATGTTGAATAGCAGTGGTGATAATGGACATCTCTGCCGTGTTCCTGACCTTAGCGGAAAAGCTCTCAGTTTTTCTCCATTGAGAATGATATCTGTGGTGGGTTTTTCATAGATGGCTTTGATAATATTGAGGTATGTGTCCTCTATCCCTACACTTTGAAGAGTTTTGATCAGGAAGGGATGCTGTACTTTGTCAAATGCTTTTTAAGCATCTATTGAGAGTATCATGTGGTTCTTGTTCTTTCTTTTATTAATGTGTTGTATCACATTGATTGATTTGCGGATGTTGAACCAACCTTGCAGCCCTGGAATAAATCCCACTTGGTCATGGTGGATAATCCTTTTAATGTACTGTTGAATCCTATTGGCTAGTATTTTGGTGAGAATTTTCGCATCTGTGTTCATCAAGGATATTGGTCTGTAATTCTCTTTTTTGATGGGATCCTTGTCTG
>PISX010033584.1:0-14922 GCA_004024625.1 Mellivora capensis | reverse complement strand
GTCCTAGCAACAGCAATAAGACAACAAAGAGAAATAAAAGGTATCCAAATTGGCAAGGAAGAAGTCAAACTCTCTCTCTTCGCAGATGACATGATACTTTATATGGAAAACCCAAAAGACTCCACCCCCAAACTACTAGAACTCATACAGCAATTCAGTAACGTGGCAGGATACAAAGTCAATGTACAGAAATCAGTGGTGTTCTTATACACTGATAATGAAATTACAGAAAGGGAAGTTAGAGAATTGATTCCATTTACTATAGCACCAAGAACCATAAGATACCTGGTAATAAACCTAACCAAAGAGGTAAAGGATCTGTACTGAAGGAACTACAGAACACTCATGAAAGAAATTGAAGAAGACATAAAAAGATGGAAGACCATTCCATGTTCTTGGATCGGAAGAATAAACACTGTTAAAATGTCTATACTACCTAGAGCAATCTATACTTTTAATGCCATTCCCGTCAAAATTCCGCCGGTATTTTTCAAAGAGCTGGAGCAAATAATCCTAAAATTTGTATGGAATCAGAAGAGACCCCGAATCGCTAAGGGGTCTTTTTTTTTTTTTAAAGATTTTATTTATTTATTTGTTGTGGGGGGGAGAGAGAGCATGGACACAGCAGGGGAAGCAGCAGGCAGAGTGAGAAGCAGGCTCCCTGCTGAGCAAGGAGCCTGATGTGGGACTGGATCCCAGACCCCTGGGATTATGACCTGAGCCAAAGGCAGACACTGAACCGAATGAGCCACCCAGGTGTCCCTTTAGTGGGGTTTTCATTTGGTTTTGGTATCAGGATAATGCTGGGCTCCTAGACTGAATTTGGAAGTTTTCCTTCCTTTCCTATTTATCCAAATAGTTTGAGAAGAATAGGTACTAACTCTTCTTTAAATGTTTGGTAGAATTCACTTGTGGATCTACCTGGTCCTAGACTTTTGTTTTTTGGGAGTTTTTGGATTACCAATTCAATTTCTTTGCAGGTTATCAGTCTGTTCAAATGTTCTATTTCTTCTTAATTTAGTCTAGAAAATATATTTCTAGAATTTATATATTTCATTTAGGTTGTCTAAGTTTTTGGCATATAGATTTTCATAATATTCTCTTATAATTGTTTGTATTTCTGTGTCATTGATTGTTATTTCTCCTGTCTTGATTTTGATTTTATTTATTTGAGTCCTTTCTCTTTCTTTCTTGATTAGTCTGGTTAGAGGTTTATCAAATTTAATTTTTTGAAAGACCATCTCCTGGTTTCATTGATCAGTTCTGTTTTTTTTTTTTTTAAGATTTTATTTTTTTATTTGACAGACAGAGATCACAAGTAGGCAGAGAGGCAGGCAGAGAGAGAGGGAGGAGGGGGAATCAGGCTCCCCACTGAGCAGAGAGCCTTACATGGGGCTCGATCCCAGGACCCTGGAATCATGACCCGAGCCAAAGGCAGAGGCTTTAACCCACTGAACCACCCAGGCACCCAGTTCTATTGTGTTTTAAGTTTCTATGTCATTTATTTCTGCTCTACTCTTCGTTATTTCCTATCTCCTGCTGGTTTTAGGTTTCGTTTGTTGTTCTTTTTTTAGACCCTTTAGGTGTAAGGCTAAGTTTTTTATTTGATATTTTTCTTGCTTATTGAGGTAGGCCTGTTTTGCTACAGACTTCCCTCTTAGAGTGGCTTTTCCCACATCCCAAAGGTTTTGGACTACTGTATTTTCATTTTCATTTGTTTCCATGTACTGTTTTTATTTCTTCTTTCATTTTCTGGTAGACCCATTCATTGTTTAGTAGCATGTTATTTAACCTCCATGTATTTGAGGTCTTTCCAGATTTTTTTCTTGTAGTTGACTTCTAGTTTCATAGTGTTGTGGTCAGAAAAGATGTACGGTATGATCTCATTTTTTAAAATCGTTTAGGCCTGATTTGTGACCTAATATGTGATCTGTTCTGGAGAATGTCTCATGTGTACTTGAATAGAATATGCATTCTGCTGTTTTAGGATGGAATGTTTTTGAATATATGTTAAGTCCATCTGGTCCAGTGTGTTATTCAAAGCCATTGTTTCCTTGTTGATTTTCTGTTTGGATGATCTCTCTATTGATGTAAGTGAGGTGATAAAGTCCCCTAGTGTTATTGTATTATTATCAGTTAGTTCCTTTATGTTTGTTATTAACTGTTTTATGTATTTGGGTGCATTTAATTTGGGTCCTATGTTGGTGCAGTTAAATTTCAAATTGTCATACCTAGTTTTTGATTGTCCTCCTTATTATTATATAGTTCCCTTCATTGTCTCTTGTTCCAGTCTTTGTTTTAAAGACTATTTTGTCTGAGGGTGCCTGGGTGGCTCAGTGGGTTAAGCCTCTGCCTTCAGCTCAGGTCATGATCTCGGAGTCCTGGGATCGAGTCCCGTGTTGGGCTCTCTGCTCAGCGGGGAGCCTGCTTCCTCCTCTCTCTCTGCCTGGCCCTCTGCCTACTTGTGACTTCTCTCTCTGTGTATCAGATAAATAAAAATCTTAAAAAAATAAAGTCTATTTTGTCTGATCTAAATATTGATACTCCATCTTTTCTTTGACATCCATTTTCATGAGACATTTCTTCTTTATCCCCTCACTTTCAATCTGTAGGTGTCTTTAGGTCTAAAATGAGTCTCTTGTAGCCAGTTTATAGCTGTTTCTTGTTTTTATATCCATTCTGTCACCCAATGTCTTTTGATTTGAGTGTTTAGTCCATTTACATTCAAAGTAATTATTGATAGATATGTACTTATTGTCATTTTATTATTGTTTTGTGGTTGTTTCTGAAGATTTTCTGTGATGCTATCTTGTCTTTCTCTTTCATGGTTTGCTGATTTTCTTTATTGATATATTTGGGTTTGTTTCTCTTCATTCTTTACATATTTATTAGAGGTTTTTCATATATGGCTACCATTAGGTTTGTACATAACTAGAAATTTTGCATACTGATTAATAAATATCAGCAGGCCAGGAGCTAGCAAGTGCCTCTACTAGTACACCAATGAAACCCTGAACTCTTGTCTTCTCCACTTCAGAAATTAATGAGTTAGTGTCCAGTCCAACAGAGAGCCTATAGGATTTGCTTCTTTGCTGAGGCCATTCAGATAGGTCATGTCTATGCTCTATCAGGCTGCTAAATTTGTTGACTCTCACCTAATACATTATCACCCCAGATCCTTCTCTGTTCCATTCCAATGAAAACACATCAGTTGAAGGTGAGCACAATAATCTGGAAATTTACTTTGTAAAAAGCAACAATAAAAGAAAATCCTCTACTAAATGTTTTATAATGTATTAGCTCATGTAAGCATCATTTTACTTTATGAAGTAAAAACTAGTATTACTTGTTTTTATGCCGGGGACACCTCGTCATAGAGAGGTCACGTGACTTAGCCAAAGTTCCACAGAGTGTGAATTAAGCCAATGTTGCTAGTCTCATTTATTTGAAATTCCAGAATAGACAAATCAATAGAAATATGTAGTAGATAAGTGGCTACCTAAGGCCTAAGGTGCTGGGGAGGAGTTAGTTGATAGCAGGTATAAGATTTCTTTTTGAGGTGATAATAATTTTCTTGATTGTGGTGATGGCTGCCCAACTCTGTGAATAAACTAAAACATATTGAATTGTACACTTTAAATGGATGAATAATTTTATGGTATGTAAATTATATAACAATAACACTGAGGGGTGGGAAGTGGCTGGTTAGGGAGCCAGAATGGCAGAGATAGCTGTGTTCAAATATGTGCAGGACATTCCCAAGAGTAAGGAGGAGTTTTGTCTGGCTGGTTGTCCTGAAGGCAGAACATGGGTGTGCAGGAGGAAGTTACAGAGGAGCAGGTCTGGCTCACCAGCAAGAAGAACATGTTGCCAAATGGAATCCTGAGCCTGCTGAGGCAGAGAGCTTCCAGGTCTCTCCCAGTTCACTGGGAGGCTGGGTGAGGAGCACTTGGCAGGAAGGCTGAGGAGGGGAGTCTTGCACCAGGTAGAGAAGGTGGGAGCAGGTGATCTGAATGCTTTTCTAGCCTGAGTCTGGTGAGAACCTAGATGGAGAAAGGCTAGTGAAGTAGGACAGGTGGACTCCAGGCACCTTGGGCAGCTGAACTTTAGCCCCACCTATTTCCTGGGTGGCAAAGGGGGACCTTAGAAGTTCAGGATGGGAGACTGGAACCTCTGCTTTCCAAGGACACATGGGCTGTTTCTCCTGCAGTAGTCAAGATCCCAAGTTCACACTGGGTTCCCTTCCCCTGCCCAGTACCCTGAATCTAAAATTAAAAATACAATTACTACATGATCCAGTAAACCCACTAATGGGTATTTACCCAAAGAAAATGAACACTGATTTGAAAACATACATGCACCTCTATGTTTATTGCAGCATTATTTCAATAGCCAAGATATGGAAGCAGCCGAAGTGTCAATGCATAAATTAATAGAGAAAGAAGATGGTGTGTGTGTGTGTGTGTGTGTGTGTATGGATTTTATATGCACATATACGGAATATATATATGTAATGGAATATTACTCAGCCATAAAAAGAATGAAATCTTGCCATTTGCTACAATAGCAACAGATGGTCCTAGAGGGTATAATGCTAAGTGAAAAAAGTCAGTCAGAAAAAGAAAAATACAATATGTTTCACTCATATGTGGAATTTAAAGAACAAAACACATGAACAAAGAAAAAAAGACAACCAAAGGCAAAACAAACCCTTTGTATATAGAGAACAAACTGGTGGTTACCGGGGGGGGGGCAGGTTAGAAGATGGGTGTCATAGGTAAAGGGGATTAAGAGTATAATTATCATGATGAGCAATGTGTAATGTATAAAATTGTTGAACCACTACATTATAAATCTGAAACAAATAAAACACCATGTTAAGTATATAATGGAACTTAGAGATAAATAAATATTAAAAATAAGTAAAGTGTAATTCTGAAAGTAAAAGAACAAAGGCTGTCATGGGCTTTAGATGTTGGTGTCATTGCTTCTGATTAGATTGGGCAAACACTGTTTACAATTATTCTCTGGATTCCTTGGAGTGTGTAGCACTGTAGCGTGTGTGTGAGGAAGAGGTCTATAAGAGGGTGAATCTCCTTTAGGCTGAAAGTTTGGGTACCTGCCCACATTTTGTTGCAGATGGGAAAGAAGAGGCCACGGATAGTAAGTGACCTGTCCAAGGTTACAGTGATTTATTGAATTAGCATATATTAAGTTAATGACAAACCCAAAATAATTAATCATGGTTCTGTTTCTCGACTTAGGACCACTTATTTATCTTACTCTATCTATCATCTATCTATCATCTATTTATCTATCCATCCATCCATCTACCCATCTGTATATTTATCCTTTGTCTGTTATCTATCATCTATCCATCTTTCTAAATAGCCAAACCTATGTTTGATCAAAGCATAGAGGAAGTGTCTTGAATAAGGTTTACATGTTATATCACATGAGAACATATCCCTGGACCAGACTATGCTCATTTTAACTTCCAAGCCTTTATTCAAGTTGTTTCTTTGCCTGGAGTATCCTCTTCCCTTCCCTCTCTGCCTTTTCCCTTTCCCACCTTCACAAATATAACCATTCCTTAAGGTCCAGCAGCTCAGTTCACTTTTGCCTTCCTGGGGTCTCTGAGCCCACTCATTTGGCCCTTTAGTACATTTTGTAATGGAAACCAAGTGTTTGTTTTAGCTTTAGCAAAGCCTAGCTCTTTTTGTATCTACTATAGATACAAAGCCTAGCCTAGCCTATTTGTATCTACTAAGTCCCCTTCTGAGGCTAGGCACCAATTAAGTGCTCACAAAATCCAGACTAAAATCCAATTGATGAGCAGTGGTTATAGTACAAGCCAGTCAAGTAAATAGCCACATAGGTGTAGCTGTACATAGGTGTAGCTGTGTGTGTGTGTGTATATATATATATATATATAGTACAAGCCAGTCAAGTAAATAGCCACATAGGTGTAGCATATATTAATATTATGTAAGATGTATAGCATAGTTTTCACATTCAGTCTGAGGTATCCTATGGTTTCCAAACCTCATTAAGACCTCTCCCGGCAGCCCCTCTGCTATTAAATGGTCAGTGGAGTATTTGTGTAGCCATCTCTATAAGGTCACTGTAGGCATTACAAAATAATAAAAAATACTACAAGTGTTTTTCTAGCTTCTACATGATAAAAATGTCTGCAAACTCCACTTACCATTGTCTCTCTGGTCCCAGGCCAGTCACCGTACTTATACTCAATCCAGCCTCCTTTAGATCAGTCCCTCAGTCCAGTCTGTCCATAAATCTCTCCCTCCCTTCTCTTTCCTTCATACCCTCCCACTCAAACCTCAGTCAGCAGCTGCCAGAGTGAGAGGATCTGAAAATTCAAAGGGGGGTTTTGAGACACTTTATCTTTTCCTCACTGTAAAAAAAATGTGTTTAGCTCACTTGAAGTGATTGGATTCCTCCTCCCCTCAGTGAGGCTGGGTAGATGAGGCACTTTTCCTAGGCAGACCAAAGAAGGTCACAGCCTGAGCAGAATTTAGCCAGTCTTGTCTCAAAAGTCCTAGCATGTATAAACTGTAATCATCTTGTCAGGCCCTTTATACACACCAACCTAGGACATTTTAGAGCAATGTATGGTTATTTCGCACCCTACTCCCTTTCTGCTTGAGAACCAAGGTTGCTACACGATTGATCACCTCCTTGTCCTCCTCCCTACTTTTCTCACTCATGGTGTCAAGGTAGATGATGTGTAGCTTGGACTTGGACACACTGATCTAGTCCAAGTCTTTCATTTGCTCTGTACCTTGATCACCCCCTTTATCAGAGGAGAACTGCAGTGCATAGGGTGGGAACTTTTCATAATATTTCACAGGTTTTTTTCCTCCTTGTAACATCAGTTGATATAATCTATTTTCTTTCTGTACCCTGGGACTCTTCCTGCCAAACACAGACCAGCTCCTGGGCCTATTACAAGTGTAAATAGGAGACACCCAGCAGACTTTGTGGCCCACGGTCTGCATGAGGGAAGAGGTCTATTTATAGAGCACTGTGCTCATACATGATCTAGCAATTGTGGGCCTCTTGACACTGGCAGCACCAATGCTAGAAGCTTTATCCAGCTTTCCAGGGAGTTGCTGCTCACCTGTGAATGTGAAGCTAAATTACGTGGAACCTGAGCTTCAAGGGCTGCACAAAGTGATTTGGGATAATTTCTAAGTTTAGGTTTAGCATCTATAGTGTGCTATTAAGATGAGAAGGCATTCCCACATCTTTTGCCTCATTTGATCCTCATGACGATCTGGTGAGATAAATATTCTTATCTCCATTTTTGCATAAAAATATTAAAACATAATAGTAACATTTATGACTAACATTCATCAAATACTTGCTATGTCCCAGATAGTGTTCTAAGCACTATATATTTATAAGCATACCACAGAGATATTTAAGGTTTGGTTCCAGAACAGTGCAATAAAATGAATGTTTCAATAAGGCAAATGGATGTGTTTGTTTCCCAATACATATAAAATTATTTTACATGATACTGTGGTCTATTAAATATGCAGTAACATTATGTCTAAATATATTCCTACCTTAACTCATAAGTACTTTATTGTTAAAAATTCTAATTATCATCTGAACTTCAATGGATCATAATCTTTTTGCTGGTGGAGTGTCTTCCTTTGATGTTGATGGCTGCTGACTAAGAAGGGATGGTTGTTGAAGGCTGGGTTGGTTGTAGCAAGTTCTTTAAAAAAGACAACAATGAAAAACAACCTGAGGGTTTTGAAGGGGCGGGGGGTGGGAGGTTGGGGGAGCCAGGTGGTGGGTATTGTGGAGGGCACGCATTGCATGGAGCACTGGGTGTGGTGTAAAACTATGAATTCTGTTATGCTGAAAAGAAATGAAATAAAAAAAAGACATTGGCAAAAAAACAAACAAACAAACAAAGACAACAATGAAATTTGCTACATCAATCTTTTCAAAGACTATTTCTTGGTAGCATCTGATGCTCTTTGATAGCATTTTACTCACAGTGGAACTTTTCTCAAACCCTGCCACTGCTTTATCAACTAAGTTTATATAATATTCTAAATCATTCTGTGTCATTTCAGCAATTCACCAAGAGTGGACTTAATTTCAGTAAACCACTTTCTTTGCTCATCCATAAGAAGCGGTAAGTTTTATTGAGATTGTAATAATGCAGTTACATCTTCAGGATCCACTCCTAATTTCTAGTTCTCCTGTTATTTTGACCAAATATGTGGTTATTTCCTTCATTGAAATCTTGAACACTCAAAGTCATCTATGCAGGCTGGAATCAACTTCATCCAAACTCCTGTTAATGTGGATATTTTGACCTCTTCCCATGAATCATAAATGTTTTTAATGGCACCCAGAATCGTGAATCCTTTCCAGAAGGTTTTTCAATTTAGTTTGCCCAGATCCAAAAGAAGAGTCAACACCTATGGCAAATACAACCTTACAAACTGTATTTCTTTTTTTTTAAGATTTTATTTATTTATTTGACAGAGAAAGACACAGCGAGAGAAGGAACACAAGCAGGGGGAGTGGGAGAGGGAGAAGCAGGCTTCCCGCCAAGCAGGGAACCCGATGCGGGGCTCGATGCCAGGATGCCGGAATCATGACCTGAGCCGAAGGCAGACGCTTAACGACTAGCCACCCAGATCGCCCCACAAACTGTATTTCTTAAATAATAAGACTTGAAAGTCAAAATTGCTCCTTGATCCATGGGCCACAGAATGGGTATTTTGTTAGCAGGTATGAAAACAAGATTAATCTAATTGTACATCTTCATCAGAGCTCTTTGGTGATGAGGTGCATTGTCAATAACTGGTTATATTTTGAAAGAACTCTTTTTTCTTCTGAGCAGTAGTTCTCAACAATGGGCTTAAAATATTCAGTAAACCATGTTATAAAAAGATGTGCTGTCATCCAAGTTTTATTGTTCCATTTACAGAGCAGAAGCAGAGTGGATTTAGCATCATTATTAAGGGTCCTAGGATTTTCAGAATGGTAAATGAGCATTGGCTTCAACTTAAAGTCACCAGTTGCATTAACCTCTAGTAAGAGAGTCAGCCTGTCCTTTGATGCCAGACGTTGACTTCTCCCAACCAACTATGAAAATCCTAGATGGCTTCTTCTTTCAATAGAAGGTTGTTTCATCTACACTGAAAATCTGTTTTTTAGTTTAGCCACCTTCATTAATTATCTTAGCCAGATCTTCTGGATACCTTGCTGCTTCTACACCAGTAATTGATGCTTCACCTTACTCTTTTATGTTGTGAGATGGCTTCTTCCCCTAAACCTCATGAACCAGCCTCTGCTAGCTTCAAACTTTTCTTCTGCAGCTCCCTCACCTCTTTGGGCCTTCACAGAATTGAAGAGAGTTATGGCCTTGCTCTGGATGAGGCTTTGGCCTAAGGGATGGTTGTGGCTTATTTGATCTATCCAGACTCCTAAAACGTTCTCCATATTAGCAGTCAAGCTGTTTTACTTTCTTATCATTTGTGTATTCACTGGAGGAGCACTTTTAATTCCCTTTAAGAAATTTTCCTTTGCATTCATAACTTGGCTGTTTGGCACAAGCAGTCTAGCTTTCAGCCTATCTTGGCTTTCAACATGTCTTCCTCACTAATCTTAATAACTGTAGGTTTTGATATAAAGTGAGACATGTGACTCTTCCTCTCACTTGAACAATTGGAGACCATGGTAGGGTTATTACTTGGCCCAATTTTGGTATTGTTGTATCTCAGGGAGTAAGGAGGCCTGAGTAGAGGGAGAGAGATGGAGCTGAGATTGGGGAAGTGGGCAGCCAGTTGGCAGAGCAGTCAGAAAACAGACATTTATGGATTAAATTTGCCGTTTTATATGGGTGTGGTTCATGGTGCCCCCAAATGATTACAATAGTAACATCAAAGATAACTGATTACATATCACCATAGAAATATAATAATGATGCAGAAGTTTGAAATATTGTGAGAATTACCAAAATATTATACAGAGACATAAAGTGAGGAAATGTTGTTGGAAAAATGATGCCAATAGGCTTGCTCAATGCAGAATTGCCAACAAACCTTCAATTTGTAAAAAACACAATATTTGCAAAATTCAATAAAATGAGGTATGCCTGTATTAACTCATATTTCTGTCATAACAACCCCGTAACTTTATTACAATTATCCTAATTTTAGATTAGGAAACTGAGGCCCAGAAAGGATAAAGGATTTGCTCAAGGTCATGCAGATCCCACTGACTTAGCAGTGCTCTGGCATCGGCTCCCATGGGAAGTGGTAGGTCCTCAGACCCATCAGACATGCTCTAATGCCTCGTGTCCTTCTCTGTACCAATGTGCCCAGCCACATGGCATGGTCAACCAGTGAGTTGGAGTCTCCCGGTGCTCCAGGCCAACCCAGGTGCCCAATGTGCAGGAGTCTACTGAAACTTGACCTGAGCACTGACAGACTGACTGACCTGTGAGCCCAAGTATGGTGATGCCCTGTACCTGCTGAAATGAACCCCAAGCTCCTGAGGATGTCTGTGTTGAGGAAGGTGGTCTTCCATACTGTGCCTATATGATGATATTGAAGAAATGCTATAATTCTTTTGTTGTTATATTTGAGGAAAACTTCATGATTACCCAAGGAGTTGAATGATATACACTTTAAGTATAGATTTTAAAGGGAAAATCATTAAATGTACTATTTATTGACCCTTGTAAAAAAATAGTAGTTGTGCCTTATTTGGAACATAGGCAGCCTGGCTCCAGAGCCCACACATATAAATACTATGTATGCTATTTGGCCTTAGAAAGTTTGAAATGTTGACTCACTCACTAAAAGCCACAAAAATTGTCAGATGGTAGATACTAGGCTGGACACTAGGCTTTCTGATCCCAAATTCTGTGCTTTTGTCCTGAGTATTTATTAACTCACCCAATAAACATTTACTAAGCACTGTTATGAGCCAAGCACTGTACTAGGTCCTGGACATAAAACTGCTGCCAAAAACAAAGCATAGCTTGATGATTAAAAGCATAGTTTTCATACACAATATATATGGCTTCAAATCATAATACCACTCATATTAGTAGTAGGATCTGAACCTTGATATCTTCATCCATAAAATGGAAATGATAATATCAGTACTCCTAATAGGACTGTCATGGTGATGACTGAATGTCTTAATATATGCAATAAACTTAGAAAGTTGCTCAGCATATAAGTATTAGATGTTGTTGTTATCATCATCATCATCATCATCATCACCATCATGTTCTATGTCTTAGTGCCAATGACTAAGGGAAGGCTCTAAACTAGTGTTTAAGGAAGAGCCCAAGGATGTCTGGAAGGAGGACTGAGAAGAGGTAGGTAGGAGTCAGATCATATAGAGCTTTGAATGCCATGCATGATGCTAAGCTATGTAGCAGAATGGGATTGAAGAAGAGTCTCCAAAGAGGTGGCTGACCAATATCTATATTTCTGCTATTTCAAGGAAGAACAGGCTGGGTGATCAACCTATACATGTGGCCTAGTGCCCCTAGCATGCAGCAAACTTTCCCCCCATAGCTCATGGCCACAAGAGTGAATAGTTGGGAGTGGCCATACGAACTGTTGGTCTGTTTTGAAGAAACTCAACCCTTCTTCAGTTGTCAGCAACCTTCTCCACCTGGTTAGAGCTGTAGGTCATCATATATTGCCCATGGCCTCGGGCAGTGAGTAGCCTAGGAGTAATGAGGATTGGACAATGACTTTTGGGGCTGACTTTGGTAAAGTCAGGATTTAGAAGCAGGGTGGGTAGAAAGAAAAGGGATGTGACATTGCACTGGGCTGCTGGGTAGTTTGAGGCCAAAGGAGTCAGACACCTTAAGAATCTAGTCAGAATGTCTTCCAAACAGCTTGAGATGTTTCAGTCTGCTTACAGGGATTGTTCTTCCTAAAACCATACATTCCAACATGGGCCCAACAAGCCAGTGTCAGTTTTAACGCCATTGAAGTTTTTTGGTTGTTTCCCATCTTCTCTTTTTCCAAGGTCACCTGCTTGAGCTGCTAGGCCCTGGGGTGTATGGAAAGAAAAATAACAGTCATTTTTCACATTTTCACAATGCTTCATGGGACATGAAGTGTGAAAGCAAAGAGCTTTCACACTCATCGGGTACTAAAGTAACCCTGGAAGGGAGGCAGGGTAAGCATTTGCATGGACATCATTTCCTATTTTGTAAATGAGCAAATTGAGGCAAAGAGAGGAAAAGGCTCATGCCTAGAGTCACACAGCCAGTGGGTGGAGGAGCTAGGACCATGTATTAGTTTTCTATGCTGCACAACAAATTACCATAAGTTTAGCTACTCAAAACACCACATATTTCTTATTTCCTCCATTTCTTTTGTTAGAAGTCTGGGTCTTGCTTAAATGAGTCCTCTGCTTCAGGTCTTGCAAGACTGCAACTAAGGTATTGGTCAGGGTTGGGTTCTCATCTGGAGGCTCAACTAAGGAACAATCTGCTTCTACATTCATGTGGTTGTTGGTAGCATTCAGTTCCTTGCAGTTGTAGGAGTCATGGCAGCTTTTTCTTCAAAGCCAGCAAGGGGACAGGGAATGAGTCTGTTAGCAAGATTGTGTCATATATAACATAATATAATCATGACAGTGACATCCCATTACATTTGCCATATTCTATTGGTTAGGAGCAAATCATAGGTTATATCCCTACTCAAGGGGAAGGGATTACACAGGGACATGGATACCACAAAGTGGCTATTACTGCTGCCATCTTAAAGTCTGTTTGTCATAGACTCCATGCCAGCTTTGTCTAACTCCAAATCCGGTGGTCCTGGGTCACATTGTTGCTGCCAGGGATGCATGATATTCATTCCTACTAATTCCAGATGTGTGTTCACCTATTCAAATGTACATTTGCCAGGTACAGAGTAGAGGAAATCTAAGAAGCCTGCTCTGCCACTAACCAATTGATATATGAACACACTCCCATTTTCTTAGAAAAAACAATTTGTCACTTCTAAAGATGGAATATTGTTTTGGGACATTTTTGTGCAAACCCTGAGCTTGTTATCTTAAAAAAAAAAAAAGGAGGCATGCCTTTTTATTTTAGGAGACTTCAGCTCTTATCCTGACAACTTCCAAATTACATACAAAGGCAAAGGGAGTCATGCTGTATTTTCCTTCTTTTGTCTTTGTAGCTCAGCTCCATTAGTCTGATCCCATTAATGACTGTCAGAGAAGATGTGGTCTTGGAGGAAAGGGGTTAAAGTGAACTCTTTAAATCTCCCAGCCAGGAGCAGAAAGCTCTCTGTGGATGGCTTTTAATGTTTAGGCTTGCCTGCAAAAATGCTCTGTAGCTCTCTCCAGAGGCTAATTGACAGTAGGGGTATCTCAGCTATTCATTATTTCATTTCATTTCATTCAGTCATTCAAAAAGTATTTATTGAGCACTTCTTTGTGTAAGGTCCCATTCTAGGTACTAGCAATACTGAGATCACAATCCCTATATTCAAAAAGCCCACAGTAAAGACTCAAATAAGAAAACAGCAGCACCCGGGTAACTCAGTTGGTTAAGCATCTGTCTTCGGCTCAGGTCATGACCCCAGGGTCCTGGGATCAAGCCCCAAGTCAGGCTCCCTGCTTGGTGGGGAGCCTGGTTCTCCCTCTTCTGGTCCCCTGCTTGTGTGCTCTTGCTCTCTGTCAAATAAATAAATGAAATATTTTTTAAAAAAGAAAACAACTAGAAAGCAGTAGAACTGCCTTAATGGAGGTATGCACTGAGCCAATAGAACTCTGTCTGGGGGAGTGAGAAAAGAGAAGTGCTTACTTAAGACTGCAAGCCCAAAGCTTTCAGGACCAAGCAAATGAATCAAACAGGTGGATATAGGGAGTAGTGGAGTTTATACTAAACTAGAGGGTACTGTAATAAAAAAAAAAGTAAATGCCATGTGGTCCTAATAAAACATAGCCTACAAGCTGCCCATTTGTGACCCCAGTTTAGACAGAGGAGGTAGTGTTTGTGCTATGATTTAAATGATAAGAGCAAACACTTATATAGAGGTTACTGTGTACCAGCTATACTTATAAACAATTTAAATGTATTAATTCATTTAATTTCTATAATATCCTATTAGGTAGGTACTTTTAATAGCCCTATTTTATATATGGGGAAGTAGAAACCCAGAGAAGTTAGATAATTTGCCCAAGGTCACATAGCTAATAACCAGAGCTAGAATTTAAAGTCAGGCAGCTTGGCTTCAGAGCCCACGTTCCAAACTATCTATCTATATCTACATCTATATCTATATACATATACATACATGCACACATATACAAACACACATCTATCTATCATCATCTATCTATCTTTCTATCTTCATCTTTTGCTAAAAGATGATTAAGGGAGTGTAAGGTTTACAAGGTCTTAAGAAAACATGTCATGCAGAGGAAACCGTATGTGCAAAGATGGAGGCCTAAATAATTTGAGGGATTCCAGAGTCTATAAGCAGTGTAGTATTTCTGGAATAACAAATGTGTGTTTTGGGATGGTGGTTTCAGGATAGGTAGAGCAGGATAACGAGATGGATAGAGAGAAATTCGGCTAGACAGGAAAAAAATAACAAAGTACTTGTATGTTGTGCAATGATCATATTCATTCCTTGGGTACACATTTATTAAACACTTGTTTTCCAAACATAAGGCATTGTGCTAAGTACAAAGACCTAAGCATGAAGTTTGGGGATAATGGGTTCAGAGAAGGGGCATTAATTTCAGCATGAGGAAATCTGAGAGCACTTCTCAGAAAAATGGTTAGATTGACCTAAGTCTTGATAGATAAGTAGGAGTCAACTGGACAAAGGAGAGAGGAGAGGGCATTGTAAAGATGACGGAACAGGGTATACA
>PISX010033583.1:0-14931 GCA_004024625.1 Mellivora capensis | reverse complement strand
TTGCAAAAGTACTGGATAAATGTCACGGTGGAAAGTGCCCGGCTTGATCTTTTTGCTATTTTCCCTAATTGCATAATTGCTGCACATGGTGTCTCTCCCGGTGAGTGCCGGGTCTGGCTCCCCCGCCGCCGCACACCCGTGGCCCTCCTGGAGAAGACCTTGTGGGGTGTGTTTGTGTATACCCTGGTGTGAAGTGTGTGTTGTATTGGTCTTTTGTGAAGCCTAGCGCTTGTCACAGTTTGGAGCTGAAGCCCATTTTTTTCTGGTCTCTTCTCTGCAGCCCCCCCCCCCCCCCCCCCCCGGCCTGGTTTGAAACTGGATTCCCTCGGCCCTCCTCCCACTTCTCCCCCTCTCTTCTCTCATAATGTTTTGATCCTTTTGCCCTTTACCATTTCTAATGAAGATAAAGCGTAGCTTCTTGTGGCTTTTTTCCCCCCACGACCAACCAGAAATGTCCAATCCATCTTCCCTTAAGGAAATTAAGGCCGTTTTAGTAAGACATCATCCTGTGCTCGGTGGCTGTTAGACCTATTTGCATGTTTTCAAGATTCCTCGTTTTATATTGTGTATTCTTGAGAGTCTACTCAGATATTTTTATTTAAAAGTACAAAAGGAAGTCCTAGGGCTTACCTTGAGATTATCTAGCGCTTTGGAAAGATTTTAAGCTCTTCTTAGTTTTTTTTAAATCCTCTATTCTTTAAAAAGTGTGTTTCTGAATATGTGGTAATAATTCAGTCTGGACCTTGGGATTTAAATAATTGTCTCAGCGATTTGGATGCTCTGGCTCTTTAGCGTTTTGTATGTGGGTTGATGGTTATGATGGAGTGTTTTCATATAATGTCATACCCCATTTTATCTCCCCCAGAACACAGCGCCTTTTCCTCAAAAATTGTGTTTTATTTTACATTTTTAGAAAGTTTAGAAATTTTAGTAGGAAGACAAATAACAAGATATTACATGACAGAATTAGGCATTTTCTTGTTGTAAAAGCCCAAATGAACATTGCTTTTGCAGTTTCATACCATAAAATACAGTTATAAGGCTTATCTGGATAGTAATCAAATTTATGAAGTTACTATAGTTGCTTTTACTTATCAGTTATATTTATAACTGAATCATTTCATTTTTATGTAACAAGTGAATTTCATTTACTATTTTGTTGATTTCCAGGACTGGAATTATAATTACTACATAGAGTACATAGCTAATACAGGCTTAATTTGTGTGTTGAAGAAGGAACAATATCTAAACTCTAAATATAACACATTTTTTGAGGAAAGTCTATTTTATGTTTAGAAGCCAAGTTTTAGTTTGAGTCTACATTTAAAAATGTAGATTTAAGTATCTTACTAGCTTTGAAACTATCATTGAAGAAGAGCTCTATGTTTATAACCCTGGAATTTAAATTTATCTTCCTTCTAGATTAGATGATTTGATCAAATTAGCTAATTAGGAATTAATCTTAAAGATAATGTTAAAATGCTGATTTAGAATATAGCTTTAAAGAGTTTTAATTCATGACTTTTTATTCATTTATACTTTGAAAAGACAAAACACCAATTTTATATTTATACCTAATTAAAATGCTTGTAGACTGCTTTTTCTTCATAAAAATTAGTTGCCACCTGAGTGGTGCAATAATTTTTTTCCTAATACTTTTTTCTGTAATTAGGCATTTAAAGACCAAAATCAGTGGAAATTTGCCTTACTCTTGATATTTGAAAAATATATGAAAGCTTTGTTTCTAAAAGTTTCTGTAGTGTTTATTAGTGGTCTCTGATGAATTAATCATCTTTACATTAACATTTGGGTGAAATAAAGTGTCTGAGGTCAAAAGTGGAAATAAAATTTTTTTCTGTATGGTGAAACTATAGAAATTATACAGCTATTTGGGTTTCTCTTTATGGAAAGGAGTGAAACTTAAGAGTACATATCATCATGCAGTTTATTTATGTGAAGTTCAAAGATGGACAAGATGTGGTCTTAGAGGTTAGGGTAGTGACAGGAGAGAAGAATATGCTATGTTTCTTGGCCTGGATACTGGTAACACAAATGTGTTCAGTACATGACAACTCATTGGCCAACACTCAGCATTTGTGTACTGTTCTAAATGTATATTACAATTTAAGAATTTTTCTTAAGGATTTCCTCTAATACTTACCCTCTTTTGGCATTCTTTTAATATCCACATATTCAATACTTCTCCATTCATTTCTTGATCTGTCAATTTTCTAAACTCCATCAGCCAAACACACTGAGACCCAAGCCCACTTATTAATAACTGCTTTGTGGAGTTACAATCCATGTACTGCAAAACTCACCCTTTCAAAATAGATAGTATACTAAGTGGTCTCAGTATATAGTCACAAGGATGTGCAACCATCACAAAAAGCACAAATGTTTTTAGAACATTTTCAGCACCTTAAATAGAAACACCATATCTATTAGCACTCACTCCCTATTTGGATATTTTTAATCATTTCTTTTTAAATTTATTTAGCAATCTCTACACCCAACATTAGGCTCAAACTCGTAACCCTGAGATCAAGAGTTGCATGGTCTACCAACTGAGTCAGCCAGGTGCCCCATAATAGTACTTTTCAGTAGTTCTCTAGAGAGACTAGTTTTAGTTTTCTGATATACTGAAGCAATTTTCAAAATTTGGGCTTCAGATTATGGCTCAGATTGAATCATGGAGCAATCTTTCAAGTAATTATATGCTTATTGCATTAGTAGCATACAAATGTACATAAATAAGAACATTAAGAAGAATATATATATAATATATACCTATAACTGTATAAATGTATATATATATATAAATGTGTATAACTAATGTAATATATAACTGAAACTGAGGGCATAGTTTATTAAGCTGAGGCTCCAGGTTCAGTAAGAAAGAATTTAATTTCATTTAGATTTCCCTATATTTGTCATGTAATGGATTGCTTCTGGTTTAGGATGTATAAAATGAATTCTCACTCATTCCACATTTCTTAAAATATTGCCAAAAGCATTTTACTATATCCAAGGACCTTTCCCTGAGAATTGGTCTCTTTCTGACTTGCATGCACATCTGCTCTAACATGCTCTTATATATACATACTTACTAAATTTTAAACTTGTGATATATTTTAATTGAAAGAAGTAAGCTGGAAAAAAAATCAATGTTAAATCCAAGGGTAGGAAATAAAGTGAAATAAAAATTAAAAAAAAAAGCAAGAAATATGTTAGGACTGTTAGAGCTAGACATGAAACATACTGTTATAAAATTTCAGTATTCTATTAAGTGACTTTAGTGCTCATAAAAGGTGTCACAGCTGTGGAGACTGATGCTCTCCATTTACGGAATAGGTAGAAGAGCAGGCAGATTTCTCTGTCAATGTGTTTCAGAGCTGCTTGTGCAGATCTATTTTGTTTGGCATGGGGGATGGGACGTTGGAGTTGAGAGGGGTGATGGTGTGCTTGTTTTACGTCTCATGGAAGGCATTCAGTATTTTCTGTTGACTGTTCACCTCTCTTCCATTCTCTTCCATTGCTTTTTGGTTTGTCTAACCATAAAAATTTCAATCCATTACAGATTTGTATTATGAAATCACTTTGATTTAGAGCAAGCTATAAGTTAAATCTTGGGTGATGATGAATTTTCATCATTGTTAACTAGCTATATATTTAGACTTAATTATAGTAATAAACACCAGTGCTTTATTTGAGGTACTTTCTTTTACAAAGTGGTTATTAGGTGACAGTAACATGGTGAGCGCAAGGCTCTTTAGAGTCTGGACATTGATTTGTCAGTTTCGTTTTGAATTTGTCAGTACACTCTAAGCTAGTTTGGTCATAAGGGATCTGTTCATAGAAGTCAAACTCAGAAATTGATTATGATGGGTTGACAGTTGAGAAGGGATATCCCTTCTCACTTACTAGAATTTTTTGTGTCTGCTATCCAGGTTATAGCTGCTGCTATATGTCAGGGTATTAAGGAAGTTGAGTTGATAATCAGAGCTGTGTGGGGAGCATGAACTCAGAGCAAAGGGAATTTGAAAGCCTTTAGGGATATTTTATCCAAGCCTGGGGTGGGGGGTAGGGGAGTCCTTCAGCATCTCAAGACAGTGTCCATTTCTTGTGAAACACAGTTGCTTGGTATATTTCTCGATCAATGCCGACACCATCATGTGGTTCAATTTTTATTTAGAATCATGTGGGGCTCTGTGTTCTTTTGTGTTCTGTTATCAGAAGATAACGGTTGACTAGTTTTGGAGGATTTGAATTTAGTAGTTTTCAGAATATTTAGAGTTGTACAACATCACCATTATCTAATTTAAGAACATTTTCATCACCCCAAAAGGATATTTCATACCTATTAGCACTCCTTTACCCATTTTTCTCTCATTCCTAGTCCCTGGCAACCACTTACCAACTTCTCTGTCTCTGTGAATTTGCCTATTCTGGACAGATCATGTAAATGGAAACATACAGTTTGTTGTCTTTTGTGACTGGCTTCCTTCACTTAGCATAATGTTTTTAAAGTTCATCCATGTTGTAGTGTGTACATATGTGCTTCATTACTTTTTACAGCTGAATAATATTCCATTGTGTGGCTGTATACCATTTGGTTTATCCATTTATCAGTTAGTGGGCCTTTTTTTTTTTTAAAGATTTTATCTATTTATTTGACAGACAGAGATCACAAGTAGGCAGAGAGGCAGGCAGAGAGAGAGAGAGGGGAAAGCAGGCTCCCTGCCGAGCAGAGACCCCGATGCGGGGCTCGATCCCAGAACCGTGGGATCATGACCTGAGCCGAAGGCAGAGGCCTTAACCCACTGAGCCACCCAGGTGCCCCCAGTTAGTGGACCTTTGAGTTGTTTCCTGTTTTGGCTTTATGAGTAATTTTTAAAAAAGATTTTATTTATTTATTTGAAAGAGGAAGAGAATGAGAGAGAGCGAGCATGAGAGGGGGAAGGTCAGAGAGAGAAACAGACCCCCTGCTGAGCAGGGAGCCCGATGCGGGACTTGATCCTGGGACTCCAGGATCATGACCTGAGCTGAAGGCAGTCGCTCAAGCAACTGAGCCACCCAGGTGCCCAAGCTTTATGAATAATGTTACTGTGAATGTTTTGTGTGTATATTTTGTGGTTTTCATTTTTTTCCTAGGTACATTTTGAGAGAAAAGTTTTGGCAACTCCCAAAGCTGATTTGTAAGTGGCAACCGTATTCGTTGTATATTAGCTTTGCTTCTGCTTTGAGGTTTACTTTCTCTCTATTCTAGAGGTAGTCCTCCCATAACTAAATAAATGTTTTTTTATTTTCAATCTAGGATCTAAAATGTCCACTGAGGCACAAAGAGTTGATGACAGCCCAAGCACTAGTGGAGGAAGTTCTGATGGAGACCAACGTGAAAGTGTTCAGCAAGAACCAGAAAGAGAACAAGTTCAGCCTAAGAAAAAGGAGGGAAAAATATCCAGCAAAACAGCTGCTAAATTGTCAACTAGTGCTAAAAGGTACCTCAATTATTATACCCTTTTTAGAAAAGTTTTAGTATCAATTTATTGTTTTAAGTTCTAACTTTGTGTTGTATGTAATCATTTTTCTGGGGTGTGGACTATGAGATTCATGGATTTTTCTTTCTTCTTCAAGATTATTTCTTTTACAGTATTTTAATTGTAGGCATTATTAACTTTTTAATATTTAAAGTCAGTTAACCAGAATGACAGATCCATAAAAATATATATCCATTGTGTGTGTTTATGTATTATTAATTGAGCATATATAGGAAAATGTGTGTAAAAGTGTGATAGTTTGATTTACTTGACTATAAATATTTTATTCTTTTCTGTAACACAGGACTGTGAGTAGGATTCTATTAAAATCGTTGTTGAATGATGTGTGTTTTCTACTACTCCTGTTAGTAAAGTTAGAAATGCTGAAGTTTGACAAATACATGTTGGTTTTATTGTATTAGGCATTGGGTCCATCTTGATATGTTTTTTTTTTTCTCTAGACAGTAGATCTGGAAGGTAGATACTTGAATGATTCTCTATTGCCACATCAGTTGCTTATGAGAGACATAAACTTTAATATTGTTTAATTATAGAATATCTCTTGGAAAATAATTTAAAAGTAAACTAGATTGAGTAGTTTTTCCCGATTTTGTGATTTAATGTTCTTGTTTTGTTCTAATACCTTTTAAAAGATGTAAAATAGGAAGCATAATGAAAGCATTTTGTAAGTTTTAGGCATAGAGGAATGTCTGAGTGTTGAATGATAGTTTTATATTTTATTGGGTTGTCTGGATTAGAGGGTCCTTTCCTGAAGACCAAAAACCATTACGGTCTAGCAGACCTTTGGCCTAGTCAATTTCCTCCTGGCCTAGTAAATTCTCAGGATCAGGAAGAACCTTCTCAAGCCTCCATGTGGAACATGAGCTTCTAGGTAGGGATGTTGGAGTGATCATGAGTGGTCAGCAACTTATTCCAAGGGACTGTGGTAGTCATACCTTTCCCAAATGTGTGTTGCTTGATCCCTGACTTCTGATGAAGGAGTTGTGTGGAAGGCAAATAGCCTCAAATTTTAAGCCTTTGTACTAGAACATGCCACTGTGGGGAAAGGGTTCTGTTTGTTTTTGCTGTCACAGCACAAGTCCAGAGGGCCTTTAGCTGGCTGACATGACCCCTCTGCTGCCTGGCCAGAACACAAAATGACCTGCTGCTGGGAAATGGGGAGGTGGAGTTAGTATGGATAAGAAAGGTAAGAAGGGAGAAAATATATTTAGATGGAAGAAAGGAGGTTGGGATGGGTGCGTAAGAGATACTCAGATACAGACTGTGGCTGCATATGCACAGGCAAACTATAATTCAGTTCCTCAGCTTCTGATGGTAAGGGTTTTCACATGGCATCTTCAGCTTATCAGAAAAGGGAGAGGATGGACTGGCCAAGTCTGTGGGGAGTGGAGTCTAGATAGTGCTTCTCCTGGCTCCGTGCTCAGTTCTCCCATGATTGCTTGTTAGCAAAGACTCCTTCTTGAAGCCCTGCCTTTCTCACTGTTGGGAGTACCACCGTAAAATCCTTCAAAATCCTCTTTCTTAAGATTATTTATTTATTTATTTATTTGACAGAGAGGGAGAGTGACTGTGACAGAGGGAACACAAGCAGGTGGAGTGGGAGCGGGAGAAGCAGGCTTCTTGCTGAGCAGGGAGCCTGATGCGGGACCCTGGGATCATGACCTGAGTGAGCCAAAGGCAGATGCTTAATGACTGAGCCACCCAGGCGCCCCCAAAATCCCCTTTCTTGAGTGATGTATCAAAAGACCAAATTCTGCTTAGGAGAGATTATTAAATGTATCATGTGTGAAACTGAGGATTGCATGAATTTTTTCATGTACATGGGTCGTCTTTTACTTTATTTTACTGCAGTGTGTAAAACAGGTATAGATTATATATTCAAACCTAGTCCTCCCCACCCTTTTTTAAGTAGGGGATAAGACATAGTTTTGAGATGGTGTGTGTAAAGAATCCAAGACAGTGCTTGGCTGGCACATAATAAAAATTGGTAATATTGCATTGGTTAAAGTATTAAGTATTGGCTGAGTTGCTTCTTGGCTGAAGCAATCCCTCTACTGACAGATTCATTCTTGTGAATTTGTGATTTTTTTTAAGATTTTATTTATTTATTTGAGAGAGAAAGAGGGCATGAGTAGGAGGGAAGGACAGAGGGAGAAGCAGATTTCCTGCTGAGCAGGGAGCCTGATGCTGGGCTCCATCTCAGGACCCCGAGATCATGACCTGAACTGAAGCAGACGTTTAACTGAGATTTTTTTTAAGAAAGCATGTTTCTACACAAAATCATTCAGTTCTTCAATTATAGCACATTTCATGCAGTTGGGCACCTGTGAGCACCTGTATGCAAAGTGCTTTCCTTGAACGACTATAAAATGTATATAATCACAGCATCTGAGTATTTCTATTTTAACAACACTGCATCCTCAAAGGCTAACATATATCTCATTTTCCCAAAGTTTATCAAGGGAACTTGAAAAATACCTACAAGACTTTAACTGGCACAAAGTCTATAGATGACAGTATCAGTGTATGAGACCTTACTAGATGCCAAATAAATGCTTTATCACGTTTAGTTCTCACAACAGCCCTATGAAGATGGTACCATTATCTCCATTTTACAGAAAAGGAAACCCAGGATTAGAAATGTTAAATTATGTATCTAAGATCACAAGGCTACTAAATCCTAGAACCTTCCTTTAGAATACCTCCAGGTAATTTATGGGTGACAGTATCTGAAGTGACTTAATCATTTATTTGACAGAGAGAGAGAGAGAGAGAGAGAGAGTGTACAAGCCGGGGGGAGGGTAGAGGGAGGGGGAGAAGCACGCTCTCTGCTGAGCAGGGAACCTGATGCAGGGCTCAGTGCCAGGACCCTGGGATCATGATCTGAGCCGAAGGCAGATGCTACCAACTGAGCCACCCCGGCACCCCTGTAATTTGTGATTTTAAAATTGTGATTTATGACCTTCCTCTAGAAGATCTCCAGGTATTTTACGGGTTTCAGTATCTGAGGTGATTAAATCATTTACTATATGTTTTAAGTATAAAAATGCTGCTTCCCCGCTGGTTTTTTAGTTAAAAGAAAAAAACTCAATTCTTCACTCTTCCTTTCCCCTGATTTAGTTGATAATGAAGTTATTTTATTTTTGTCATCTTTGCTTAAGTTCTAACAACTGAGAAAAAAATTGAGAATCATGAGGGTATCTTTTAAATTCATCACTATATCTACAGTGCCTACCATAGGAAGGTCATAGTATTTATTTACTGGTTTCCTTAGAACCTTGAGTTTATTATAGGGATTGGATCTTCCATGGATATTAAGATCCCAGTACTAATCAGAAGATTCAAAGTTAGAGGTAGTTTCAAAATGAAACTCGATTTCTTATCGTTAATTGTTTCTTATTCAGGTGAGAAGTCTTTTCCACTTGGTGTCATTTTATAGGAGAAAGTTTATCAGAAGCAGTGTAGAGCTTGGATTCTAGAGGTAGGGTCTGGGTTTAATTATAGGTTCTGGCATTTAGTAGCCTTGTGATTTTAGATATATAATTTAACATTTCCTTTTTCTTTTTTTAAAGATTTTATTTATTTATTTGACAGAGAGGGATCACAAGTAGGCAGAGAGAGAGAGGGGAAAGCAGGCTCCCTGCCGAGCAGAGAGCCCGATGTGGGGCTCGATCCCAGGACCCTGAGATCATGACATGAGTCGAAGGCAGAGGCTTAACCCACTGAGCCACCCAGGTGCCCCCATAATTTAACATTTCTAATCCTAGGTTTCCTTTTCTGTAAAATGGAGATAATAATGGTACTGTCTTCATAGGGCTGTTGTGAGAACTAAACGTGATAAAGCATTTATTTGGCATCTGATAAGGTCTCATACACCAGTGCTGTCATTGTCAGACTTTGTGCCAGTTAAAGTCTTGTAGATATTTTTCAAGCTCACTTGATAAATTTTAGGACAATGAGATATATGTTAGCCTTTGAGGACGTAGTGCTGTTAAACTAGAAATACTCAGATGCTGTGATTATACGCATTTTATAGTTACTCAAGAAAAGCACTTTGCACATAGGTGCTCAACTGCATGAAATGTGCTATAATTGAAGAACTAAATGATTTTGTGTAGAAACATGTTTTCTTAAAAACATCTCAATTTTCAAGTATTATGGAAAAGTAATGTAGGATAGGATACAGGAAACATTTAAGTGGGTATTTTATTTAAACAATGGTATAAATTAATTTCATCTATTTTGAGTGAAGAGGAAGATTATAGTTACATCTTTGATCAATTTTTGCTCTTTGGCAAGAATTTTTTTTTTTTTTAAGATTTTTATTTATTTATTTGACAGAGATCACAGGTAGGCAGAGAGGCAGGCAGAGAGAGAGGAGCAAGCAGGCTCCCTGCTGAGCAGAGAGCCCGATGCGGGGCTCGATCCCAGGACCCCGAGATCATGACCGGAGTCGAAGGCAGAAGCTTTAACCCACTGAGTCACCCAGGCGCCCCAAGAATTTGTTTCTTAAAACAGTAGTATGCTGTTATCACGGTCTGTTCTCCTGATAATGTCTGTATCACTCCTGTTATATTCGCAAGTATGTAGTTGGACTATGTCTGGCACTGACAAGTTTTGATGATTTTATTAAATTTATTAGTCAGTTGAATAAAATAACTATTTTGAGCTTGTCATTGAATTGACTGTACTACTTTCAAGTGTTGATACATCTCTAAATGTGAATTTTAAGTCACATTTATTCCAGATTAACTTTAGACATTGTAATTTTACTGGACATAATAGAGTGTTTTAGGAATGAATGCTGTTTGGTTTTAGACTAAATTTTTTTGTTAGGTTGGAAGGTGGATTCTTGTATGTTCCAGCGTCGACTTTTATTATATCAGCTCTTAGTTTTCTACATTAGAATGAAGTAGTACTCTTCATAGATTATCTTTTGTACTTAATCTTCTTGGTTCTAAATGTACATATACAAACTTTTTAATGTTTCTGAAATCAGGATGAATCTTACAGTTGATGTGCAAAATCATTTAATTTAAGATATCTTAAAAATCACAGATCATCATTCAGCCATTAAACTTTAGGCTATTTGCAATGACTCTGTTTTTTAGGTTAATTCAGATACCATGTTGGCATTTATTTATTTATTTATTTTATTTTTTAAAAGATTTTATTTATTTATTTGTCAGAGAGAGAGCGAGAGAGCGAGCACAGGCATACACAGAGGGAGAAGCAGGCTCCCTGCCGAGCAAGGAGCCCGATGTGGGACTCGATCCCAGGACGCTGGGATCATGACCTGAGCCGAAGGCAGCCGCTTAACCAACTGAGCCACCCAGGCGTCCCTATTTATTTATTTTTAAAGATTTTATTTATTTGAGAGAGAGAGAGAGAGAGCACATGTGTGAACACATGCTCAAGGGGAGGGGGAGAGGGAGAAGCAGGCTCCTCACTGAGCAGGGGACCCAGTTCCTAGGACCTTTGGATCATGACCTGAACCGGAGGCAGATTCTTACCAACTGAGCCACCCAGGTGCCCACTACTTTGAAGTTTAAAATAGTTTAGTAATTAATGGTGTGATGTTTTTCTTCCTGAGAATAATTTCATTTTCAAGGATTTTGACCAGTTCATTCTGTTAGTCAGAATAAGAGTTCTCAGGTGATCAAGGAATACAGTCCATAGAGGAATATAGAAAGTAATTTTGGTGGAATGAAGTTTTTTGTTTTTTTTTTAAAGTAACTGCTATGAAAATATCTTTGTGAATTGCCATGTCCAAATATTCTTGTTCTACTTGGACCTGAACAAGTTACTGAATTTTCTTTAGCCTGAAATCTGTGTGTGTATTTTAAACATGTCAGTACTTACTACTTCATTTTTCTGAACCATTAATCCAATGTGGTGTTGTTAAAATGAGCACTTCATATTTTCTCCATTTAGTATAATTTTGATACCATATTCTTCATGTAAGTCTAAATAAATCATTATTGTTATTTCACTTCCCCTCCTCCCACTCCATTCTTTTTAGCAAATGACAGTCACGTGCAGTACTCTTACCATTTCTGGAATAGCTAAGGTATTAGGTTGTCTTACGAACTGAAATTTAGTTTGTATTTTGCTTCTGACTTGTCTCAGTACTTATGTGCAGTTCCTGACTTCTGTATCATAATAACCAAAGAAGTGGCACTGCTAGATAGAAATTGGGAATTTAAGCAGTTGTCTCGTTGATTTATGTCTGAAGAAATAATTTTGTCTTAAAAGTTCTGATAAGAGAGAGGCCTTTTGTTTGTTTGACTTAGCAAGATAATTGCCTGTCTTTCATGTTACCAGGGTACAATAACTAGACTTAGTTTCCTCATCTTTTAAATGGGAAATGATAAAACAGTAATACTTAGAGAATTCTGTGAGATTTATTTAGTTCACTTTTAGTAGACTAAGATCATCATGTGAAAGGTATGCCGTAAGTATGAATTACTGATACTTTTTCATTTTTCTTCAGCCTAAGGGACAGTTTCTGAAATAGCTACCTCCTTACTTTCCCCACATCAAGACTGAGAATCTTAATACATACCATGATCACAACTTTTGAGAAAGAATTGAATTGCTGTCATTAAAAGCAGCAGGATATCTTGCAGCTGCTTAAATAGCATTCTTAGTATTATCTTTTCTGTCAAGAGAAATACAACCATTCGTAGGTGTGGCACAAAATACATTTTAATGTATTGACTCACTGCTTAGAGTTGTCAGGTTTATCAGTAAATTGCTTTTTATATTGAATAATTAGATCTGGAATTATGGACATTTAGAGGGGTTCGAGTTCCATTATAGAATTATTTGATAGAAAATTATGATTTATCAATTTTTTTTAAAGTAGACTCCATGCCTAGCCTGGAGCCCAGAGCGGGGCTAACCTCATGACTGTGAGATTGAGATCTGAGCTGAGATCAGGAGTCAGACGCTTAACCTACTGAGCCACCCAAGTGTCCCTGATTTATCAGTTTTTTAAACCCAGAGGGATGGTTTAAGCATAGAACAAGATGAGTTATTTGAAAATCCCAAAGAAATTCTATTAAAAAGCTTTCTTTGACAATTTAAGCTTGCTCTTTTGAATGGCTGTTTTTTTGATCCTCTTGGTTTAAAAACAATTCATAGATGTTATTCATGTTTCTGGTAAATAAGCAATACAGAGACATTTTAGTGGAAAGCAACAATTTTTCTGTTCAAATACCTTCCCTATCCCAGCTTATTCCCTTGAAGCAAACTCTTTTCACCATCTCTGATTTTAGTTCTTCTGTTGGTGTTTCTGCATAACAAATTATATAAAATACTTAAACCTGTTTGTTGAATTGTTAATATCTTTTGACCCTTTGCTATGAAATTTGAGGATGTAGCTTGTTTACCTACTCTTCATTCCCTTTTCATCCTCCCAGTTAATGGTAGTTACATTAAAAAAAAAAAAAAAGTATTGGATGTCTTTCGTAACTAAATCATATATTTAAGCCATTATTTCTTATTATTTCATTTTCAACAGTATTTCTTGGTTCCCTACTTTGTAAAATGGAGATATTAATACCTTCATTCCTTCTCCATGTTCTCAAACTGGTTTCAGTTAGGTACACTTAATTTTACACCTTGAAGGTTAGTAATATTTACATTGTATAGCACAACTAAAATGCATCTTCTTTGTGTTCTTTATAAGCAAAAGACCAATAAATTGTCAGTGCATTTACTATAACAAAATATTCAGTGCCAGACCAAATAGAATTTTAGGATTAGATTTCCTACAAATCCAATATCATGATCTCTAGAATACCCAGTGGGTCATAACATTAGGCCAGATAGGTCAAATCTCTCTTTTTTTCCCCCTTAACATTTGTTACTTGATTAAAATAGTTTTACATTTTAGTGTCCTTCATATTTGATCTATGGTTTTCTTTTTTTAAGTTTTAATTTTTAATTTTTTATAAACATATAATGTATTTTTATCCCCAGGGGTACATGTCTGAATCGCCAGGTTTACACACCTCACAGCACTAACCATAGCACATATCCTCCCCAATGTCCATTACCCCACCCGCCCTCCTGATCCCCCTCCCCCCAGCAACCCTCAGTTTGTTTTGTGAGATTAAGAGTCACTTATGGTTTGTCTCCCTCCCTATCCCATCTTGTTTCTTTTCTTCTTTTCCTACCCCCCAGACCCCCCATGTTGCATCTCCATTTCCTCATATCAGGGAGATCATATGATAGTTGTCTTTCTCCGATTGACTTAATTCACTAAGCATGATACCCTCTACTTCCATC
Organism: Mellivora capensis; assembly: GCA_004024625.1. Lineage (NCBI taxonomy): Eukaryota > Metazoa > Chordata > Mammalia > Carnivora > Mustelidae > Mellivora > Mellivora capensis. Next base: position 1,075 of record PISX010033583.1, on the reverse strand, counting down.
CACGTTGTTGCAAATGGCAAGATTTCATTTCCTTTGATGGGTGCATAGTGTTCCATTGTGTATATATACCACATCTTCTTTATCCATTCATCTGTTGATGGACATCTAGGTTCTTTCCATAGTTTGGCTATTGTAGACATTGCTGCTATAAACATTCGGGTGCATGTGCCCCTTTGGATCACTATGTTTGTATCTTTAGGGTAAATACCCAGTAGTGCAACAGCTGGGTCTTAGGGTAGTTCTATTTTCAACTTTCTGAGGAACCTCCATGCTGTTTTCCAGAGCGGTTGCACCAGCTTGCATTCCCACCAACAGTGTAGGAGGGTTCCCCTTTCTCCGCATCTTCACCAGCATCTGTCATTTCCTGACTTGTTAATTTTAGCCCTTCTGACTGGTGTGAGGTGGTATCTCATTGTGGTTTTGATTTGTATTTCCCTGATGCCGAGCGATGTGGAGCACTTTTTCATGTGTCTGTTGGCCATCTGGATGTCTTCTTTGCAGAAATGTCTGTTCATGTCCTCTGTCCATTTCTTAATTGGATTATTTGTTCTTTGGGTGTTGAGTTTGATAAGTTCTTTATAGATTTTGGACACCAGCCCTTTATCTGATATGTCGTTTGCAAATATCTTCTCCCATATTGTCAGTTGTCTTTTGGTTTTGTTAACTGTTTCCTTTGCTATGCAAAAGCTTTTGATCTTGATAAAATCCCAGTAGTTCATTTTTGCCCTTGCTTCCCTTGCCTTTGGCGATGTTCCTAGGAAGACATTGCTGCGGCTGAGGTCGAAGAGGTTGCTGCCTGTGTTCTCCTCAAGGATTTTGATGGATTCCTTTCTCACATTGAGGTCCTTCATCCATTTTGAGTCTATTTTTGTGTGTGGTGTAAGGAAATGGTCTAATTTCATTTTTCTGCAAGTGGCTGTCGAATTTTCCCAGCACCATTTATTGAAGAGGCTGTCTTTTTTCCATTGGACATTCTTTCCTGCTTTATTGAAGATTAGTTGACCATAGAGTTGAGGGTCTATTTCTGGGCTCTCTATTCTGTTCCATTGTTCTATGTGTTTGTTTTTGTGCCAGT
>PISX010033582.1:0-14821 GCA_004024625.1 Mellivora capensis | reverse complement strand
TTTTTTTTTTTAAGTAAACTCTACACCCAACATGGAGCTCAAACTCACAACCCCGAGATCCAGAGTCATATGCTCTACAAACTGAGACAGCCAGGGACCCCTGAATTTGATTATTTTAGATATCTGTTATAAGTGAAGTCATGTGGTATTCATCTTTCCACGACCTCCTCATGTCACTTAGCATAATGTCCTCCATGTTATCCATATTGTCATTCCCTGCAGAATTTATTTTTTTTGTTATTGTGAATCTTGCAACCTGAGTAATAGTGCCACATGAGATATGAACATAGGAATGCTAAGTATTATTAAATTCATATTTATTAGAATTCCATTTAAAAATACAAATGCTAAAATGTAATTTAAAATTACATTTTGGGAAATTGGATGAAGGTGATCAGAGGGTACAAATCTGTTAGAAGATAAGTACTAAGAATGTACTATATACAACATAATGGCTATCATTAACACTGCTATATGGTATATGCTATATGGTATATTTGAATGTTGCTAAGAGAATAGGTCCTAAAAGTTCTCATCACAAGGAAAAAACACTTTTTTGTGACTATATGAGGTGATGGATGTTCACCAAACTTATGGTGGTAATCACTTCACAACATACGTAAGTTAAGGTGTCATGTTGTAGAACCTCAACCTTATACACTATTATATATATACTGTATGCTGGTTATATCTCAATAAAATCATATCTCAATGAAACTGAAAATTTATCTCTATGATTATATGTAGTTTGAGAGCACATATATTTATATATTACATATTTGAAAGAAAAAAAAATAAAATGTGAAAACTATCCTCAACTCTCCCAAACAACACAAAAGAGATGACTGGTCCTATTTGACCCATGGACCATAGTTTTCCAACCCCTGTTGTAGAGCATGTTAATGTGGGAAATGCTCTAGACTTAAAAAAAAAAAAAAAAAAAAAAAAAGATCCAGGCACTACAGCAAGCAGAAAAAAGGTGTGAGACAAAAACAGAGAGATTCACTGAAAGTCTGTAGATGGAACAGTCAGTCATTCTCTGGCCCTCCTGGAACTCCTCTGGAGAGAAAAAAAAAAATTTGACTTGAGAGATAAGAAACCCCAGTCCCTGGCTCTGCTATTAATTGAGAGAACATGTGTACTTTGTTGCTTTCTCACTATTTTATCTTTCCATATGTTCTAAAAGGGTCTTCTAAACTGGTTTCTTCCTTTTTCATGTTACCCTGCTTCTTTTCATCACCTGTGCAGACACCTGAACAAACATTTTGCTTGTCTGACTTCCTCTGGGCTGCTTTCAGCACTGCTGACACCCAGGGAGGCAGAGGAAGGGCCTATGACATGGCCTATTTCATCCCTCCCCTGCCCACCCAACCTCTGCAGGGCTGGAGAGCACCGCAGATTAGAGCTTCCCGTGGGGGGACCCCATCAGGTACCTCAGGAGTTATTCTGCACTATAGCTTTTCCCTTTGACACTGCTTAGTTTCAGGCTCTTCTCTTTTCCCTTGCTTTCGATGGAATCCCAGAAAACATTACTGGTTTACAGAGATGCAAACATGCATGGACAAGCTACACCAACAACTATACTACCCATTTTATGAAGTCTTAATATCAACAAGCTCCGTTTTGAACATTCCAGAAAATTCAGAAAAGGAGTCTGAGAGAAATGTGTGTTTTCTTTTCTACTGCAAAAAAGAAACACATTATAAAGGCAAGGGTGGGGCTACTGATGATAAAGAAAGCTAGGGTCTAGGTAAAGGAAAGGGCTCTATCCCAGAAAAAGTAAGCCAGGAGAGACTGAAGGGCCCTGATTCTGACACTCAGTCTTGGAAAAGGATCATTGTGTCATCCTGTGACACAGAGATCAGGTTAACTTTGTTGTATTTAACTAGGTTCTTAACTGTTGATAGATGACGTTATTTTATTTATTTATGTATTCATTTATTTATTTGTTTGTTTAAAAGTAGGCTCCATACCCAGTGTAAAGTCCAACCCAGGGCTTGAACTCATAACCCTGAGATCAAGACCTGGACTGAAGAGTCAGGTACTTAACCAACTGAGCCACTCAGATGTCCCTGAATGATACTTTTAAACACAAAGAAGAATGATCATGGCAATTTTGACTCTGTCTAGTTTCCTCTTTATTAATTTTTAAGTGAACAGCTTTTTCTAAATATTTCCATGCTTATTACATAACTAACAAATAATACAAGTATTAATGTATTAGATAAGATTTCTCCAAACATTTGTATGTTGATTTTAAAATTAATTATATTTTTTACCAGTCTATAATATACCAGACTCTAAAAATGCTCTAAGCGCCTTAAAAACAATTTAAATACTGATTCAGTGCTTCTAGAATTGATTAGTACAGAGACTGGAAAACTATTAGAAAATCACTAACACCATAGATCCAAATATGTTTATTATGTCTTTTTTATTTTAATATACATTTTCTTTTTTCTTTTCCAGTTACAATTATACTTATTTGCCCTGAGAGACAGGGTTACCTTCTTAACCAACTAAAATTGCAAATAGGATTTGAAAGTTTGTAACTGGGCCTAAAATCACACATCTTGGGTCACCTTCCCAATCTTTTCTATGCAAGACCACTGTCCAGTTGGATGAATCCCTTACCATGAGTAGACTTCTATCACATAAGAAACTGTTTAAATTATTACCTATAACTTTCTTTTTGTGACCTAAACCTTTTCCCCCAAAATGATGCTTATTATAAATGTCTTACCTTTTATAGATCAGGTGATATATACCTACTTTGCAACAGTTTTTTCTGCATAGATTTCTTTCCTTTAACAATCCAGTCCTTGTTTATTTTGTAATTGCTGGTCCTGAGTGAAGTCTTGTCTGATTCAGTTAAATCTAAGGACTAGATTGGTTTGAGTCACTGAAATTACAACTTTACTATGAACCAGCCATTAAAACAGATAATATTTACCTGAGATGGCTAGATTCATCAGAGAGATGGTTAGGTTGAAACCTCACTCAGAATATTTTTTAATATCAACCAGCTTGTTCTACTGTAGAGATATTTGTTGTTAAGTACAAGAGCCAAACATTCATCTAAGAATTGTTGTGTGTATCAGAACCTTGTTTAATTCAACCTGGTACTCTTCTCACTAAGGCACAGAGGGTAGTGTGGGAGGACAAAAGGTGACTATCATGGATTTTCCCCCAAATCCCTGCCTCTAGCTCTTCTCTTCCAGATCCAGTTCTGCATTTCCTGTGACTGCCAGAGACTTCTTCCCAGAAGTCCCACTAACACATCAACTCAGTAGGACTAAAACTAGAACTTCTTCCCCCAACTCACCAATTCTACTACCTTAAATATTCACTCAAGATCTCATCAAATTCTTCCTTTCAACTTGTTAGCCATATTTGTTAAGGTAACCAGCTTATAGAAAAAGCTGAACTCCTCTAAGCAACAGAAATTCCTCTGTGTTAAACTAGCTCTGTTTAAAATTATTTTCTACCTCCAGAGGAGATCATGGCCAGGTTCCTTGATTTAACAATCATTCAAGAATAAAAAGTCATCTAAGCATTCTGGGAAGATGGCAGAGTAGGAAGTACTAGAAATCTGTCCCCCTACCTAGACAATAATTTCTCTGGCAGAATCTGTCTGATATTATATTATTTTGGAACTCTGTGGAATCTATTGAAGAATTGCAACCTCCAAGGGAAGGCATGGACAGTAAATTGAGATCAAGTTCAGCTCTTAGCACAGTAAGAGCTACCCATCTCCTACCCCTAGACTTGTGTCACACAGCTAGCAGGCCAGAGGGGCAAAAAACCCTGTCCTCCAAATATTGGGAAGCCATGCTCTGCAAACTGATTGATGCCCCTTATCACAAAGATGCAGACAAAATGGTGGGTAGTCATTGTTGCTCCTCCCCCAATTGTTTCAAGCCCCTCCCCTTCTAGTTAAAGTGACTTCCAGGGAATTTAAAAAGCCAGTACCAATTTTTCCCCTTCTCATTTTTCTTTTTCCCTTTTAGGAGACAGATAGTAAAGACTAAGGTATTGAAAAATAATTGCATATATGGAGAAAATTAGAAAGTTACTGTTCATTTTCAGGGAAAGCCTCAGAAAGGATCTGAGAAGACCTTAACTTTATACTTCAGAGTGATCCTTGACATAGAGACAGCCTATGACAATCAAAAAAACAAAAACAATAATAAAAAACAGCAAACCTTGGGGAAGGGGGTGAATCTTATTTCTAGGATTGCCACATTACTAGGTTCAAATGGCCAGTTTTCAACAAAAAATCATAAGGCATAAAAAGAAACAGGAAAGTTTGCCCCTCTAAGGCAAAAACTAAACCAACAAAAACTGTCTCTAAAAAAGACCTGATGGCAGATCCATTAGATAAAGACTATGAAAAAACTGTCTTAAAGATGCTCAAAGAGGGGCACCTGGGTGGCTCAGTGGGTTAAAGCCTCTGCCTGCAGCTCAGATCATGATCTCAGGGTCCTGGGATCAAGCCCCAAACTGGGCTCTCTGTTCAGCAGGAAGCCTGCTTCCCCACCCCCTGCCTGCTGTTCTGCCTGCTTGTGATCTCTGTCCATCAAATAAATAAATACAATCTTTAAAAAAAATAATAAAGAAAGAAAGATGCTCAATGAACTAAAGAAAAAAATGTGGAGAAAGTCAGGAAAACAAGGAATGAACAAAATGGAAATATCAGTAAAGATACAGAAAACCTAAAGATAACCTAAAAGATATTCTGGAGCTGAAAAGTAAGATAAAAAGTAAAAAATTCAGTAGAGAGAGTCAAGTCAGATTTGAGCAGGCATTACTAAGAATCAGCAAACTTAAAGATAAGTGAAAATTATCAAGTCTAAGAAATTGAAAAAGACTGAAGAAAAGTGAACAAAACTAAAAGGACCTGTGGAACACAATCAAGTAAAAAACATACACATTGTGGGAGTCTCAGTAGGAACTATTTGAGAAATTATGTCTGGAATCTCCCAAAATCTGATGAAAGACATAAATGTAAATATTCAAGAAATTTAACAAAGTCCGAGTAAGATGAACTCAAAGAGGCTTACACTACAGCACATTATAATCAAATTTTCAAAAGACAAAGACAAGTAGAATATGAGTAGAAGTGGTGTTTGTCACTTCCAGGCCTGGACCACAAAAGTCTCCCATTCAATCCTCCACAATCTCTATAGTTCCTCATATAGTGGCTTGAAGGAGAGATTCTGAGGCCCCAGTGAAACCAAGCAAAAGCATAGCCCACCTCCCTGAATCACTGCAAAGGCTGTTCATCGAGTACCCTCTCTAAACAAAGGGACTGAGAAATAAACCTCTATTATGTTATACCTCTGATAGCACAGGGGCTATCTGATTTTAAACTAGCATTACACCAAATAATAAAATTTTTCTGTGCCATTATGTTGCCAGGAATGCTTACCCTACTACATCTGACTGTCAAAATGTTTAAAAGCCCAGCTCAGGGGCACCTGGATGGCTCAGTCACTTAAGCATCTCCCTTCCACTCAGGTCTTGAGCCCAGAGTCTTGGGATGGAGTCCCTTGTGGGGCTCCCTGCTCAGGGGGATCCTGCTTCTCCCTCTCCTCCTCTGCCCACCCCTCCATTTGTGTTCTCTCACTCTATCTCATAAATAAATAAAATCTTTTTTAAAAATATTTTATTTATTTATTGGGGCGCCTGGGTGGCTCAGTGGGTTAAGCTGCTGCCTTCGGCTCAGGTCATGATCTCAGGGTCCTGCGATCGAGTCCTGCGTCAGGCTCTCTGGTCAGCAGGGAGCCTGCTTCCCTCTCTCTCTCTCTCTCTGCCTGCCTCTCTGTCTACTGTGATCTCTCTCTGTCAAATAAATAAATAAAATCTTTTAAAAAATAAATAAATAAATAAGTAATAAAAAATATATTTTATTTATTTATTGACACAGCGAGAGATGGTGACAAAGGGAATATAAGCAGGGGGAGTGGGAGAAATAGATTTCCCACTGATCAGGAAGCCCAGTTTGGGGCTCGGTCCCAGGACGCTGGGATCATGACCTCAGCTGAAGGCAGACACTTAACAACTGAGCCACCCAGGCACCCCAAATGAAATCTTCTTAAAAATATAAATAAATATGCCAATTCTTTCTCTAGTTACCCAGGCAATTATTTGTTCCTCTTCTAACATTGACTATATCTCTTATTATCATTTCATAGTAATGATCACATAGCATTTAATAATATTTGTATCCATGTTTTGTCTCTACAGTGGACAGTATACTTTTAGAAGGTAAGGATCATAGTTCTCTTACCTTCATATGTCCCACAGTATCTAGCAGTGTTTCTTGTACGTGAACACTATATACATATCGAATTATACAGATAACTTGTGCTATACATCATCCATCTTCCTGAAATCACCTTGGCAATAGAGGGCCATCAGGTTGGTCCCTCTGGTATACAGCTTGTACTTAGGAATCCAATTTCCCATTTCTTGAATGCTATCTTTGCTCTGCCTCCACCATCTTTATTGTTGTTGCTCTTTGTTCAGACATAAATATAGGCAGCTTTCTCTCCTAACACACCTCCTGAAAGCTAAATTTTGCCCATACAGAGTCCCTATTTGTCACTGACCTTTGGTTTAGAAAAATAGTTTTCTAAAATATTCATTACATCTTGGAACACTGAAAAAATAAAATTTAATTAAAAAAAAAAAAAGATCCAGTACAGAAACTCAGTAGTTTCTCTACACTCCCCACCTGGTCTTTTAAGAATGAATTGCAGTGCGTATCCCTAGCCATATTCTCTTCCAGCACTTCTCTTTTCACCCAGAACAATACTTCCTCTCATATAGGAAGTCAAGTTTTATTCTCTAGTGCCTCACAACTGGTTACTTTAATGTGTTTCACTGCATTACCTTAAAGATCACATTCATTGACTTCCTTTACTCTTCTCTTACCTCTTCTGAAATCTAATCTTTATTTGAAATGTTTAAGTAGTATTATCTATCTTATACATACTACTTTATGTATACAAATTATTTTGTGCATATTATCTCATTTAATCCTAATCACAGTCATATTAGTAAATTGTTATTATCATCAATCTATAATTTTTTTTAAATTGAGGCTCAGAGAGGTTAAGTAACTAACTCTAGGTCACATAGCTACTAAGTGGCAGAATGGAGTCAAAAATAAACAAATAAACAGCTTCCCTGTTTACTTATTTTTCAACTACTCATCTTCATTACTCTGCTCTTCCAGGAAAAATTTCTGTCCTACAACTTAAATAACATTAGTAGAAGTGCTGTCATCTGTGTTGGCAGAGCCAGGATCCTAGGACAAGTTGACCTGGGGCAACTCTTTCACAACGTGAGGCAAAATAGCCAAAAAATAGTGTCTTAGGAAGCCAGAAACATGGCCAAAGAAATACTGCGAAATACAAAACTTTCAAGAGCCAGGGGAAAACACAAATGGAAGGTGGGCATCCAAGTACACAGAACAGAAGGTGGTGCAAGGAAGAGCTCAAAGAGCATAGTGAGTACCTAGAGCTCACCCACTATGTGGCACTTGGAGGAGTACTGTTAAAGCAGTTGGACTTGAGGGCTTTGATTTTGGGTTTGGAGGAGAGGAGCTCTAAAGTCCTAGACAGGCCTAGACAACAAAAATTTTCAAATCTTCTTTAGAATTTAGAGCCTCTTTGAGCTTTGAAGTAAAAAAACAGATCTGTAGAGAAGACTGAGCTTTACTGTGGAGTTGTACTATCTTATATGCCTATTTTGGAGACTGAATAAGAAAAAAAGCACAAAGTAAAGACATAAAATCTATCTCCATCTCATTAATGGAGTGAGATTTGTAGAAGAAGTTGATAATTAGGGAATCTGAACTATTATTCTTAGCTACCTTTGAAGATTTTGGTGAAACAAGTTTAATAAAGACCCTGCATCTTTTTTAGCCTCTACTTTACCACTAACATTTTAACTTTCACTATGTCTCACATTCAAACTCCTCAGAGAAAGTATCTCCTAGTCTCAGTTGATGACCATCATCTTTGTTGGCAGAACTTTGGGCTTGACCAATTTAAGGACCACTGCTCAGACCACACATGGACTCACCTTGGATTAGCTCTCCATTCCTCCCTGGGTTACATGGTAGTGACCATGGCCACCTAACTGTTTCTGAAGGTGATTTACACATCAAGAGTTGTTCTATTAAGCAAAATTTATTCCACCAATGTGTGCCTCAAAAGGTCTCTATTCCTCAAAACTTTGTGAGGGTAGCTGAGGAAGAAGGGAATTGTTTTGTTTAAACACTAAAATAATTAAAGTTTACTATTTGTAAATTCTTCCATACTAACACAATAAGAGTAAGATCAACACAAATTCATAAACTTGTTAGGTTTCTTTAAAGTTGTTTAATTATTTTAAGAGTCTCATTGGTTTTCATATGTGTGTGTATTTCATAGCTGCCCGAATGAAAAATCCTTGAAGGCAAGAATCACATCTATTACTTTTAATTCCCGACAACATCTAAGATTCTGTGCTCACCAAGAGTGTTAAATAAATGTTGCTGAGTAACAGCCTATGGATCTCTGGATATTATTGAAAAACTGATTTTAACTGCTTCATTAACTGTCTGTATACACAGAGAGTTGAGATCAGCTATTTAAAATAACACACAAGAAAGCTTTCTGTTCCATAATGTCAATAAAAAATATTGAAATTAGAGTGATGGGATCCTAAATCACTAAGCCATAAGGAAATTATCTCTGTTCTGTGTGTGATCCAAGTATTTCTTCTTTTTTTCAATCTAATAAAATATTTATCAATAAACCAATAGCATGAATTGAAATTATTTTCTAGGCCCTAAAAAATTTTTTATTAAAGTGACCCAATCCTGTTTCTTGAGATTCTAAGGAAATGTCAAGCAGGCAAGGATCTTTCTCTTCATCTCAGAGACTTCCTCCTTTACAGTGTGAATCAGGCTTGTCCTTGGGGTTTTGTGTTTTAGAAAAATGTCAGTGGAAAGCCATTTTAGGCTTGCAGCAAACCCACCAATCTAGGTGACTTTGAGTCAGGGAATAAACTTGGTTTAGGCAGTAAATCTCCTGGCTCCAAGCAAGTATATATGCTTTATTCTCAAGCTTTACAGTAACCAGATTTCTGAGTAATCAGAAATCTTTTATATATAATATTTTAACTGCAAAGGAATATACATAAAAAAAATACTCTGTGTTTTAGCTAAAATTTTTGCTTGGTGATTACCTCCTTCTTTTTTTTTTTTAAAGATTTTATTTCTTTATTTGAGAGAGAGGCAGTGAGAGAGCATGAGCGAGGAGAAGGTCAGAGGGAGAAGCAGACTCCCCGTGGAGCTGGGAGCCTGATGCGGGACTCGATCCCGGGTCTCCGGGATCATGACCTGAGCCGAAGGCAGTCGTCCAACCAACTGAGCCACCCAGGCGTCCCTGATTACCTCCTTCTTAAAGAGCTGTACAGATTCTAGAATTAGTGACTTTCTCTATATTGCAGAAGATGATTATAACTTTTTCTCCTGTCACCAGAAAAACATGTCATTTGCCTTTAATCTCAGAGTCATCTCAATATCACAACCAATGAATGACATGAGTTTTAGTTTTTCAACATGAAAACAGTTCTCCCACACGAAAGTCAGATACAATATTAGAATTATTTTTTTGATCTGCCACACTGGGAAAGGGCTTCCTGTCAAAAGCCTTCAGCTTGGAAGTCACAATCTCAACCCACAACTCTTTAAGCTGTACTCACAGACAAATAACACAAAAGGAAGGGAAATGAAGGACAATATATCAAGGTAAAAACTACAATCCCATGCAGGAAGCCATGTATGCTAGCATTGTTATGTTAACTCTTTACCAATTCTAACATGTCATGTCCTAAATATGACGGGACACACATTAGCTCCTTCAAGCCACAGCTTTATCTATATTTTATAATTTCACTGCCTCACAGTACCTTCCCATCTGGAAATTAGAGCAAAGATTCATATGCTATATAGGCACTGCTTCATAAATAGCCCTTCAAATGACATTGTATAGAACCAAACTAAGCCACAGGCATAGGCATTTGTTTTGATATGGGAAGGGAATGGGAAGAAGATTATGCCGACATTACCCAAACTGTGTTCCCACATGTTCTACAGAAAAAGAGAAAAAAAAAAGGTAGTCAACCATATTCAGGAAAATTCAAATGTGGTACCACTTTGTTGAAAATTTACATGTCAATGTGCATATGCTCCAAAGAGTCTTGTAGTGAAAAAACTTGTTCAACATGATTAAATATAACATTTCCCAAGTGCGATGGTTAGTTTTATGTGTCAACTTGATTGGGCTAAGGGATGTCCAGAAAGCTGATTAAAAAATTACTTCTAGGTGTGTCTTGAGGGTGCTTGCAGAAGAGATCAGCGTTTGAATTGGTGAACTGAGTAAAGCAAACTGCCCACCCCAGTATGTGTGGGCATTATCAAATTTGCTAAGGGCCCAAATAAAAAAGTAGAGGAAGGATGAGTTTTCTCTCTCTGTTTGAGCTGCGACATCTATCTTCTCTGACACCTGGACATCGGCTCTCCTGGTTCTCTGGCTTTCAGACTCCAACTGATAGTGAAACTATCAGTTCCCCCTACCCTAGTTCCCCAGGTCTTTGGATTTCAGACTGAATTACACTACCAGCTTTCCTGGTTCTCCAGGTTGCAGACGACTGATTGTGTGATTTTTCAGCCTCTATAATCAAGTGACCCAATTCCTATAATAAATACAAATGTATATACATATATAAACATATATTCTACATATGTATATATACGTATACATTAAAATTATACACACACACACACACACACAGAGAGAGAGAGAGATATACATATATCCTGTTGGTTCTATTTCTCTGGAGAACCCTATTATACCAAACACACTTGACAACAGAGCCCTTTGCAAAGGATATCTACTGACATTTATAAGGATGTCAGTGTCCTGTGGAGCAAAGTCTGAGAAATCTTCAGTTGTCCAATTCAAACCAATAAGCAGACTTGAAGAGAGAAAGCACAGGCTTCTGGAGTCAAACAGATCACAATTCTCCCAGTATCAGAGTCGCATGACCTCGTGCAAGTTATTTACCCTCTCTTAGCCTCAGTTTCCCCAAATTCAAACTAGGCAATAAGGCAGCCTTCACATACTGTTGTTATTGTTAAATAAGATAACATACTATATTACCTCTCATTTTTTTAAAGATTTTATTTATTTATTTGAGAGAGAGAGAGTGAGAGCAATCACGAGTAGGAGGAGCAGCAGGCAGAGGGAGAAACAGGCTCCTTGCTGAGCAAGGAGCTCAATGCAGAATTCAGTCCCAGGACCCTGGGATCATAATCTGAGCCGAAGGCAGATGCTTAACAAACTAAGCCACCCAGGAGCCCCTACCTGTCATTTAAAAAAATTGTTTTTGTTCTTCCCCAAAAGAAAAACTATCCATTCCTCTTATGAGGATAGAAGAAAGAGGAAAGTAGCATACTAGTTACTGATGGATGTGGGAAAATTAGGATAGATTAGAGTTTAGTTTTCTTCTTTTAAAGTTAACTGAAAAAATATTGGGGTGCCTGGGTGGCTCAGTGGGTTAAAGCCTCTGCTTTCGGCTCAGGTCATGATCCCAGGGTCCTGGGATCGAGCCCTACATCGGGCTTTCTGCTCCACGGAGAGCCTGCTTCCTCCTCTCTCTCCCTGCCTGCCTCTCTTGCCTACTTGTAATCTGTCTGTCAAATAAATAAATAAAATCTTTTAAAAAAAATTAAAAAAATAAAATGCACTGAAAAATAAATGCTAGCAGAAGTACAACAGTATAGCAAGAAGAAATGGGAAAGGCAAGAAGAGATCCTTTCCTGCCATGATCATGGAACAGTGAACTTCAGAAAATGATCTCTATAGGTCTGCAAATGGGCAGAATGACATTCATCTCTGACTTAACTTCTCTGAACATCCTGCACACTTGAAAGCAGGACAGGCTGTCAGGTTTTTGTGACCTAACATTAGGAATTAAGGTCTAATTTGTCAACTGTTAAAATCTGGTCTAACCCAGATACTCACTTTCTTTTCTGATGGTAGTGGTGTGTGATAACAACATCTCAGCCCTTGACAAAGCCTGTACCACAGAGAGAGAAAACTCAAAAATACCAACAGTGGAATGGTAGGTTAGAGAAATTTAGTCAGCGAACCTTCAACTCCTGCAGTAGACTTGTCAGCGTGTTACACAGGGCTTTAATGCAGTAGCTTCCCCACATATGGGCCACAATATGGTCTCAGTGGTTCCCTGCTACCGGCATGGCTGAGGAGGAGAGAGAAATAATTAGACATCTGACAGCCAAGTGGCTGTTCTCACAGCTCATCCAAGGCTTTTGCAGAGGGCACTGGGTATTTTTAAACCACCGTTCCATTGCTGCTAGAGAAATTGTACATTTTTCTTTTGCTGATGAATAGGCATTGGTTTGTTTCAGAGTTTGGTGTTAAAGAAGTGATAGAAGTCATAGCTTAATTCTTTCATCCAGTTTCCTAAAGAAAAGCATATATGCTGCCTACAATATATGCAGTGGAATATAAGGAGGCCAAAACACTAACACTATTCTTACTTTCCTCTGCTTGAAAAATGCACACATCCGAACAAATTGTTTTTAGGTGTCAGAATCTCCACTCTGCATTTTAAATGAGTGGCCTAAGGATTCTGTATAAACCCAGCAAAACAAGCCATAAACAGGTACATGGGAGAGGGTGAGGACAATAAATGCTTTCCCTAACCAGACTATAAAAAAACTGCTCAAGGTCAGTGACTCTATTTTGATTCCCACCCACAACACTGTCACCACTATGACCAACAAGCACAGTTCTCAGTGTCCAGCAGTAATTCATAAATATCGGCCAATGTATTGATAGTTTTCTAATATGCGGACTCCATATGTATGGCCTGTAGAAAAAAGTACAGAGAAATCAAGCAGGACAAAAGCCATGCTGCTTCTTTGTGCTGTCTTCATCACACGCAATAGTGCCTGGCAGGAGTTCAACTCACAGGAACATTTGATTTGTCTGAGATTAGACACTTTTTTTTGGAAATAAACAGCATTTTCTCCAAAGAAACCACATGTAAAAAATTCAGCCAAGTTTCACTTCTTTTCCTTTCTTTATATAACCAAGCATATGTATGTTTATTTTCAAAAAATTAAATCTCTTGTCTAAAGCTCATCTCCTGTTTATAACCATAGTAATAGACTGAACATCTGTATCACCCCCAAATTCATATGTTGAAGCCTTAACCCCCTGTACAATGGTATTTGGAGGTACGGTCTTGGGGGGTAATTAGGTTAGGATGAGGTCATGAGGGTGGGGCCCCACAATGGGACTGGTCCCTTCTAAAAAGACCTCACTCTCTCTCCACGTGCACACACTGAGGAAAGCCATACAAGGACAAAGGGAAAAGGCAGCCATCTGAAAGCCACAAAGAGAGCTCTCATCAGATCCCAACTATACTGGCATCCTGACCTTGGACTTCTGGACTTCAAAACCAAGGAAATAAATGTCTGCTGTTTAAGCCACCCAGTCTATAGTATTTTGTTAGAGCAGCCCAAGCAGACTAAGACATCGAACAAAACTGTAGGGATAAATGTGCTTGAGAGTAGAGCTAGTGGTCATATGGGAAAGGTCAGCAGTGACACAGGGAGGACATACACTTAGAAAACCAGGATATGTTCTTCTCTGATTTTTTTTTAAAGAAGATGGTATTATCAGAGTCAGACAGGCTAGATCTTCCCTGTCAGGGGTGTAGGCACTCCTTCTGTGGAAACTATAAATTCTATGACAGGAGACTAAACCTAGCCAGCGAGGCTGAATGTGAACAAGCAGCTCTCTAACAGCAGCCATGTGAGACAGATGCACACGGACAGCGTTTGAAAGTCGGATATTAATTTCCAGACTCACTGATGTTTGATGCTATGGATTCCAAAATCCAATCAACTTTCAAACTTCTATATTTGGAGGAAAGAAGACATTATCATGTAAAACACCCCAAAGCATTCCACTTGTCTTCATAAATTTGCTCTAGAGTGGGGCATTGTATTAGTCAGATTCTACAAAGAAACATAACCAACAGGAGAGAAAGACAGTGACAGAGAGAAACAGAGAGAGAGTGAAATTGTAAGGAATTGCTTTGTGCAACTGTAGGGGCTGACAAGTCCAAATTCTATAGAACAGGCAAGTAGGCTGGAAATTCAGTTAAGAGATGATGTTGTAGTCTCTTAAGATTTTATTTATTTGTGAGAGAGCGAGAGGAAGAGGGAGAGAGCACACAAGCAGGGAAGCAGAGGGCCGAGGGAGAAGC
Organism: Mellivora capensis; assembly: GCA_004024625.1. Taxonomy (NCBI): domain Eukaryota; kingdom Metazoa; phylum Chordata; class Mammalia; order Carnivora; family Mustelidae; genus Mellivora; species Mellivora capensis. The sequence continues at coordinate 457 of PISX010033582.1, read as the reverse complement.
AGGCTCCCTGCTGAGCAAGGAGCCTGATGCAGGACTCAATCCCAGGACTCTGGGATCAGGACCTGAGCTGAAGGCAGACACTTAACTGATTGAGCCACTCAGGTGTCCCAGACACAAACTATTTTCTAAACAATCCATCTTGGAAAACATGTTGCTCCTATACAATTTAAATACAGGCTTACATGGTACTGGCATCAAAACAGACACATAGACCAATGGAACAGAGTAGAGAGCCCAGATATGGACCCTCAACTCTATGGTAAAATAATTTTCGAGAAAGCAGGAAAAAATATACAGTGGAAAAAAGACAGTCTCTTCAATAAATGGTGCTGGGAAAATTGGACAGCTATATGTAGAAGAATGAAACTGGACCATTCTCTTACACCGTATACAAAGATAAACTCGAAATGGATAAAGGACCTCAATGTGAGACAGGAATCCATCAGAATCCTAGAGG
>PISX010033580.1:0-14933 GCA_004024625.1 Mellivora capensis | reverse complement strand
TCAATGAATTTTCATTTTATAAAAATATACCCAAGTAATGAAACATCTGCTAAATTAGAATATTTCCCTAAGCAATAATATTCAGGGACATAGTCTGTGGAACTACTCCATTTGTCAATTTAGAGATATGTTGACTGGTGTTCTATACTATTTGGTGACAGAAGCTTTACATAATGTTATGTTTTATTTATATCTTGTATTTATTTTGGAAAACATGTATTTTTTCAAATTATTAGCTCTAAGATTAGGTTAAAGGTATATAATAAGTTAAAATAAAACATATTCTCACATTCATGTCATGCTAATAGCAGATGCTGAGAAACAATAAGTTATGAAGTGTTATTAACAGTCAGGTAATAGAGAAATGGCATCCATGATATTTCCATGACACAGTTCTTCACCTTTAGAAAGAATAGAGATTATGAATTGACAGATATTAACATCTGTGGCCAGCAGTGTTGGACAATTTGGATGTAGGTTTAAATAAGATGGACTATTAGATTGAAGCGTGGTTGGGATTTTGCCAGGCAAACATGAGGAAAGGGCAATGGGATCAAAAATGTGAACAGTACTTGTACGAATAGAGGTGGAACTGAAGAACATGTTGGAGCCAGGTATGAAAGGAAGTGAACCTACAAGGGCCTGATAGAAATACCAAACGTTCCAATATATGCATAATCACTCTGTGAAATTTTATCCATTTTATCCATGAAGATATGAAATTATACATGCTTTGCATCCTAAATCCCAAAGCAGTTCTTCAGGGTTTCCAGCTCTATCACTGTATAGATGCATGCTCTTATCAAGTCATTAAATCAGGGCAATAATCCTCAGGATTATGTGTCCATGAAAGCATTCTAGAAACTATCATTTCTGTTGCTTTGAAGGGAAAATGCAGAAATATATGGAAGTTTTATAAAGATACTGAACAACCTAATTCCCCCTCCTAGGGAAGGATCAAGGTGAGTCAAGGACATCTTCAAGAGTTACAAACCCTTCTACAGAATTTAAGATCAAGTTATGCAGACTTTAGTGATATAAAGTAGGGAGTAAGTCTATGATATTATCATATTATCACATAATCATTATAAATTGCTTCATAGACATCAAACATTTCACTTACATTTTATTTTTCATTTAAATACCTGAAAATAAATGTATTGGTTTCTATCCTTTTCTTGCTTGATCCATGATCTCTTAAATAACAAATACCATTTTGTATCCTCTCCATCCTGCTGCATTGTGAAAAGGAGTTTTGTGATACGTGTATCACCACAATTCAGATAATTTTACCTGCCATAATTCAACGTTTAAGTTACAACTTCAAGGATTTCAACAGAAGAAAAAAAATTACCTCTCTGTAAGAATATAAGAATAAATACGCAGATGATAATAACAAAATTCAAACATAATTTAACTTAGAAAACTACAACAAATGAACTAAAATCATACACCCTATCACTCATATGACTGCAGCTTTTTTAATTTCATGCTTTAAAGGAACAGAAAACAAAACAAAACAAAAAAACACAAAATAAGATCCAGTGGACATGTTTCTTGCAGAAGAGAAGTATTAAAATTCATGACCGTATTTCTCTGTTTTAAAGGAAATGTGGGGTTTACCTTGAGTAGCAGAAACAACGAGTTATAACAGTCTTTTAGGGCACCTGGGTGGCTCAGTGGGTTAAGCCTTTGCCTTTGGCTCAGGTCATGATCTCAGGGTCCTGGGATCAAGTCCCACATTGAGCTCTCTGCTCAGCAGGGAGCCTGCTTCCCTCCATCTCTCTCTCTGCCTGCCTCTCTGCCTAATTGTGATCTCTCTCTCTGCCAAATAAATAAATAAGTATTTTAAAAATAAAAATAAAAAAATAAAAAGCAGTACTATTTGAAAGATGAAAGTAGTGTAACACAATGAGAGTACCTTAGTATTATGAAGAAAGTTTCATAAATAAATGAAGTACCAACTGAGATGGGGGTTGAGGGTTTGCTGAGCAGTGCTGAAACAAATATTCCCAGATTATTAAAATCAGCAAAAAAACAGTTGTCAATAAAGTGTGATCCTCAGAAAAAATATAAGTAATGTTCTCTTATAAATTGTTTGTTTTTTCAGTGCCTATGGTACTGTCAAATGTACTATTCTAATTCCTATATGTATTTGTATTTTCATATTTTCCGTTTGCCTTCTTAAAGGCCCATATTTTTGAGGTATTTTTTTTATAATATACTTTTCTATTTCTTTAATTTTATCTTTTATAACATTAATTGTCAGTAGCTTCATTCTTGTAGTATGTGGTTACCATGCTTTTCTAATTTCTCAAGCTAAATAATGTATATTTATTATGAGACTTTCTTTAATAATAATAACAATAATTTTCTCCAAATAAAGTAATGGCTAATGTCACATAAGCCATAAAGCAAGATAACCTTCTGTTGTTTGTTTATCTAGATAATTTGTAACATTTTATATTTTTTCTTTAATTCAGGGTTTGTATTTTTAAATTGTAAGATTTTTATAGTAATCGTACTTTTTGGATTGGGCATAATAAGGAATTTGACTCTGGAAAATTTCTAAATTTTTAGAATGTTACAGTCTTACCCATTTTTTAAAAGATTTCATTTATTTATTTATTTGACAGAGATACAGTGATAGAGGGAAAACAAACGGGGTGAGTAGGAGAGGGAGAAGCAGGCTTCCCACTGAGCAGGAAGTCCAGTGTGGGGCTCAATCACAGGACCCTGGGATCATGACCTGAGCAAAAGCAGACGGCTTAATGACTGAGCCACCAAGACGCCCTGGTCTTACTCATTTGTTGATAATTCTACATGCTTGTGAACCAAAAACTAATACTTGCTCTTTGCACATAAGCTATAATATTTCTTTAGTAGATATTTCTTTGAGCTTTTAATTCCATAAGTAAAATGCAAGGCAGTCTGGCTTTTTTATTGAATTGATCACTAAGATTTTTCCAACAAGTGATATTAAAATCTATGATCATAATTTTACTTGGTCCAAGTCATTCTTATTTCTTAGAGCTGTGTCCTAGGTTTGGCACATTTAACTAATACTGCCTTAATTATCACCAATAGTTATTCTGTCTTTTTTGTGTACTCTTGCATTTTGATCACCTATGGAGTCTCTGAATTGAGTAATGGAAATTGTCAGTATTTTATATACTGTGATAATTGATAATGTGGTTTTACTCTTATACTTTAATTTCATTTGATCTATTTATCATTGTTGTGTTTGTTCTTATTTTTACTCTTTCTGGCAATTTTTTTTTAGATTTCATTTATTCATCCGACAGAGATCACAAGTAAGCAGAGAGGCAGGCAGAGAGAGAGAGAGAGGAGGAAGCAGGCTCCCCACTAAGCAGAGAACCCGATGTGGGACTCGATCCCAGGACCCTGAGATCATGACCTGAACCGAAGGCAGAGGATTTAACCCACTGAGCCACCCAGGCGCCCCGCAATTTTTTTTTCGTATTATTCCCCCCACACGTCACCCATATGCCTGGTTACTTTGGAAAGATAACCACACTTCAGTATTATTTTTTATATATCCATTCTTTTTTTTTAAGATTTTATTTATTTACTTGTGACAGAGAGAGTGAGAGCATGAAAGCATGAGAAGGGGGAGTGGGAGAGGGAGAAGTAGACTCCTCACTGATGCTTAGCTGACTGAGACACCTAGGTGCCCCATATATATAGTCATTCCTAATAGTTATCATGAAACCTACAATTTTCTACTGATGAATCCAGGTTAAGTAGTCATGTTACCAACCGAGATAGTTTATTTGCCCATTATATTTCCCTGTCCCAAATGAAATTATAAGAATGCTTTCACTCCAATTCTGTCTCCACTTGTCCAAGCACCCACATCATATATTCATCGTATATTATCCTCACCCTTTTAGATGATTCAACCCTTTTGTATTATATGTGATACTCATACATATACTTGATACTCTTACATAGGATAGATGGATGATATACTAATTGTATCTTCTATTCTGCCCCCCCCCAAAAAAATAGATGAATGAGAGAAAGAAAGAAAGGGAAGAGAAAACTTCATCCTAAGAGAATAATGTTCTCTTAGTTATATATGTGATCCTTAGAGTTCTGACCCTAATGTTTTTTGTTTGTTTGTTTGTTTGTTTTTGCCTTAATACTGCAGCCTTTAATTTCAATGCTACTTGGGAGCCATGAACCCTTCCTGTCATTCTTCTACCTGGTAAAAAGTTCTGTTATTTCTTTCATGATTACCTATCCTCTATTTATTCTTTTTTCTTCTCAGTCACCAGTTAACTATCTTTCACTTCTGATTTTCATTTCTTTATATTTGTCCATCTCTTAAGCTACTTATGCCACTTGGATTTTCTGAGACAATAATTGGGTTCTTACTAGAAATCTATTTCTTTAGTTATTTACTGAATTGTGAAATCCAGTTTCAGAAAGCAATTTTGTTGTTGTTGCTCCATTTCATCTACTGGAAGGTTTGATTCATCTTTTTTTTTTTTTTACCTGGGATATTGTTCCATGCCATTTATCCATTGGTTTTCCCTCAAAATTAATCCCCTCTTTTAACTATTGCCTGTGTTCATCCTGATTCATATTGAATTAGTCATTTGCAACCCTGGCTCTACATCAGAAGCACATGAGAAGATTTTAAAATCTACTGGTACTTGGACCATAGACAGCCCCAGCAATTCAGCTTCATAGTCAGCACAGCTTCCAGGCATAGCTATTTTTAGAAGTTCTAATGTGCACCCAAGGACTGAGATCCACGGTCTTTCAAGAATGACAGTGACCCCCTCATGCTCATGACTGTAATTCCTACATTGTCTACATAGGCTACAAGGATGTCCAGGCCACTGGCAAATGAGTGGCAATGAACGACTGAATAGCTCTTGCCAGAGTCAGAGAAGTAAGCTGCTGCCCTGTGGGGGATGACGGAGAGAAAGACTCCCCGGAGCTGTTAGGATATACAGTCTCTCCAGACAAGGAGAGATGTTGTAATTCAGCCCCTCTGGCCAGCTGCCCTCTAGCAACTGCTCTCTAGCAACAGAACTTTCTAGATCTATGCAGATTGAAAACAATGAGAAAGCTCATCCAAGGACCAGAGGCCAGCAGGAGTAGACACTGGCAACTCTTTTCTCAAATCTGCCCCATCTGCTGGTAAAGGAGAGGCTTGTTCCACATTCCAGATAATTAAGTCCCCTGCACCTATCGACTTTCAGACACATCTCAGGACACATCTCAGGACATATAACCATCAGAAACACACCCTCCAGGGCCCACTTGTGATACTGGGTGGATGGAAAAGGGACCCAGTCTGCGCGTCCAGGCCATCATCTTTTAGGACCCTCTCCTTGGGCATGGCTGGAAACTCCACAGCCATAGCACAGTGCCTTGCACAGATGTGTGGAATATGTATTCACTAAATCTCTGATAGTAAATGAGGTCTGTGTCATCCCTGCCCTACAATCTGAATCTTGGGGAATCTTCCAGTTCCAATGTAATGTAGTGATTGTTTTAAGAATGCCTACCTACAAATCAATTATGCTTAGAAATCAATGCTGATATGGGCACCTGGGTGACTCAGTCGGTGAAGCATCTGCCTTCAGCTCAAGTCATGATCTCAGGGTCCTGGGATCCAGCCCTGCATTGGGCTCCCTGCTGGATGGGGAATCTCCTTCTCCCTCTCCCCCAAACCCTGCTGTCACATGCACATGCTCTCTCACTCTGTCTCTCTCTCAAAAAAAAAAAAAATAAAATCTTTTTAAAAATCAATACTGATACTTGTTTATTCTTACTATCCGTATTTATTACAAACTATATTTTTCCATTTATATACTGGTGATCCCCACCATTTGTGAGTCCAGATAGCAGAGAACGTATTTAACCATTGTTGAATTCCCAATGGTTTGCATAATGACTGAGACCTAGTACATAGTACGTATTTGTTGTTGAAAAAATACAGTATTTCCACTGAGAACCTCCTCAAAGGGGCACTGAACGATTAAATCAGATAATATATGTAAAATGTTTAAAGCAGTTTCTTGCACAAATTAAATAATAATAAATAAAATATAGCCCTTGTTTCACTTGAATCAAATTCCTGCTATGTTCAGACCTAAGAAGGTCATTCAATCTTCTCTTTCACTGATGATAATAAGATAGAATTTATAACAAATATAAATTAATCATTTATTTATTTATTTATTTATTTTAAAGATTTTATTTAATTATTTGACAGACTGAGATCACAAGTAGGCGGAGAGGCAGGCAGAGAGAGACAGGGAAGCAGGCTCCCTGCTGAGCAGAGTGCCCTGATGTGGGGCTCGATCTCAGGACACAGGGATAATGACCTGAGCCAAAGGCAGAGGCTTTAACCCACTGAGCCACCCAGGCACCCCTAATCATTTTGTTTTTAACAGTAATGTCCTGTACTCTCTTCTTAGCCTCCTGTCCACATATGTTGGATATGTGCAAAATTGTAATTTAAGAAGAGAAAAACCCTTTGATTTACATGCCAATTATTTTTACAATTGTCCCTAAATTCCCCAGACATTAAGAAAGAGTGATTCTCTCAGATTAAACTATAGTGTACACATGCCACACATGCATTGTTCTACAGTGATTGAGCAGAATGTCAACAGCACCAAGACTGAGTGTAATTAAGTAATTCACAAAGCTAACTCTGATTCTAACAGCTAATAAACTACTACGAAATTTGCTTATAGTCACATCCTCCCCAGCTAAGTAAAGTAGAATTTAAAAAATTAAAACAAAAATAAATTTCATGCAATATATTTAATGTTTTTCTGTCTAGTTACACCTTGGTAGAAATCTTAAAAAGAATAAAATAGCCAACTCAATTTATTTATTTTCTAAATATCCCTCTAGCACTTTGTGATAATTATGTAAAGTACTAATGGCATTTAAAATTTATGTAGTTATTAGACTTCTTTAGAGCTTTAGTTCCAGAATCCAAAGTGCTTCATGAAGAATTTGTAAGCCCTGTTATCCAGAAAGTGACCAAAAGAACTCATTTAATTGTGCATAACTGTGTGCTGATGTTTTTGCCTATATTTATGGACAGAGGAGGTCAGAATTCCACTACGTTTAATGGCATCACCAGCAGCAGCATTTTCATCATCATACAATAATAAAACCATCTTTTATTGACCCCTTACAATATGCCTGGCACCTTTCTAGATGTTTAACCTCACAATAACCCTGTGAGGCAATGATTATTAATTACGTTATACAGATAAGGAAACTGAAGCTCAGGGAACTTTAGTAACTTGCCTTCCACTGCATGCCACTGTTAGATTCAGGTCTGACTCTAATACTTGTTTCACTAACACATGCGATAGTATCACACATCTAAGTGTGTGAGACTTATCTGATGTCCCTAAAGCTACTATTATTAGAGTAAGCAGTTAAGACTGGAGCTGGAGGCAAAACCAGTGATAAATAGATGACACATTAGAAGCCTAAGGGCACAACATCTTGATTTTGTGGCTCTTAACATCCTGCTTCCTACATGGCTTCCTACACCCCAGGGTTGACAAACCAAGACAGGATGTGCACTCTCCACTTCAACCTCAGCCCCAAGGTGACCTCTAGCTTCACTATAGTATTTTTACTTTGTGGTTTTGACCGCCCTGCCCCCACACCCTCACCATCCACCCAAACACCCCCTGCACCTTGAAGATGGACATGACAGTTCCCTGAAGAATGATGTAGAGCCAAACACACTCCCTCCCAGCTGGGGGGAGGAGTCCCTTAGATGACTGGAAACAACCTCAGTCAGACAACCACACTAGCTATGACCCATAACCTATGCAAACATGGAAAAGACATCCCTAACCCCAATGCAGTTGCCACCTCTGGGTCTGTCTGGTCTCCCATCCTGAGAGTCTACTGTCCTTAATAAATTGCTCTGTGATTACTACTTTTCTTCCGGCTGTCTTTATTGCAGCACAGATCCTCTAATAAATCTTTGATGGTGAATTCAAGAACCATGACCTCCATTCACACAAAGCACACTCTCCCACTGGTAACACCATGGCACCTTGGGAAAATCCCAATGTGTAATCCATTTCTATCAAAAGTTTTATGCAAGGCTGCCTGAGCTTGTCTGGGTTTGATGAACCCAGACCTGAGCTTTTCTGGGTTTGATGAACCTACCAGACATACCTGGAATATTGGGGGGGGGGGTGTCAAGAAGGGACAGCTAATGGCAAAAAATGTATGACAAGTAGGAAATCCTTTTGTAAAAAATTCTTTTTCACAATTTCAACTGAACAAAAAGTTGTGTCCATTGATGCCACACTTAAAGATTAGTCAGTGTGGGGCACCCGGGTGGCTCAGTGGGTTAAAGCCTCTGCCTTCAGCTTCAGTCATGATCCTAGGGTCCTGAGATGGAGCCCTACATTTGGCTCTCTGCTCAGCAGGGAGCCTGCTTCCTCCTCTCTCTCTGTGCACCTCTCTGTTTACTTGTGATCTCTGTCTGTCAAATAAATAAATAAAATCTTAAAAAAAAAAGATTAGTCAGTGTATCAGTTTGGGAAGTTTTGTGCTCCTAAGTAGTTTTAAACAATTTGTATTTTTAGGTTAATCAAAAGCTCTCATTGTAGGGATGCCTGGTTGGTTTAGCTGGTTGAGCATGTGACTCTTGATCTCAGGGTTGTGAGTTCAAGCCCCACAATGAGTGTAGAGATTACTATTTTTTTAATATTTAAAAATAAATGCAACTGGGTGCCTGGGTTTCTCATTGGGTTAAGCCTCTGCCTTTGGCTCCCATCATGATCTCATGGTCCTGGGATCGAGGCCTGCATCGGGCTCTCTGCTCAGCGGGGAGACTGCTTCCCCCTCTCTCTCTGCCTCTCTGCCTACTTGGGATCAATATCTGTGTCAAATAAATAACATCTTAAAAAATAAAAAATAAAAATAAGTAAATGCCACTACCTTTTTTTTTCCTTAAAGGCTTCACTGTAAGATTGATTCAGTCAGTAAATTGGTCAAGAAAAATCTCTTCATATAATTAGTATAAAGATCACCTGTTTTCAAGCTTCTATCCAAAGAACACATAATTCAATTCATCATATTTGGAAATAATCCATGGGTAAGGGGGAAAGGATACAGAGAGTTGTTCTACCAGTACCACTGTGGGAACCACCTGGAGCCACTAGGAATACTGACTAGAAAACTAAGGTCTGTATGAGTCATATTGTTTATAAAGTTGTTGGGTGGAGACTGAGCCTCTTTAACCAGACCAGTCAGTTGTCTTGACTTAGACTTATCTTCCACCAACAGAAGACATACATTGTCAGCATGCAGAATGCTCCCTTGTGCCCTTCCCAGACAATGTCTCCTACCGCAGGAAGTAATAGCTATTTCAACTCTTCTGCCTTTTATAAATGTTGATTCATTCTGCCTGTTCTTGAAATTTACATAAATGGAATTATACAGTTTGACTAGATTTAGAGCTGAATTCTGGAGCTTTTCATTTTATCTACAAGATCATCCATACTGTCCTGTGTAGCAAATGTTTATTTTTCTACCTGTGTTATGTTGTCTTAAAGGAATATATCACTACATTTCCATTCTCCTGATAATGGGCACTGAGCTGCTTTCTAGAAGTGGGGTATTATGAATAAAGTTGCTTTGCACAATCTTGTGCTTGTCTTTTGGTTGATTTCATTCTCAATGGTAACATCTATAAATAGGATTGCTGATCCACAGGGTAAGCATAAATTTAGCTTTAATAGATACTTCCAACTAGATGCATCAATTTAAATGTCTTGAGATTTGTTTTATGGATCAGCATACATCTTGAAAACTCCACAGCACATGAAAGGGATATGTATTCTAGCTACAGAATGTTGTGTTTTAGAAACAATTACATCAAAGAAGCTAATATCTCTGTTCGTATCTTCTATTCTCTATTGTTTTCTATGTCTAATGTATTACTTATTGAGAGAAAATGATAATATCTCCAACTATGATTGTGCAACTGTCTATTTTCCCTTTAATTCTGGCTATTTTTGCTTCATAAAGTTGGAAGATCTATGATTAGGCACATGTTATCATGTGGGACCCCACTATTATGAGGTCATTTAACCTTAATTTACCTCTTTATAGGCTGTATTCCAAGTTTAGTCACACCAGGGGGTAGGGCTTCAACATATGAATTTGGGGAGGAGGTCACCATTCAGCCCATAAATAACAGGCCTGAAATGGTCTGCTGGACCTAACGAGGAAAAGATCTGTCTAGCTTTTATATACAACCCAAACCAGCACATAACATAAACCTAACAGCTTTTGCCTATTACTGCTGTAGCAAATCACAACAAAATTAACAGCTTACAGTTTCGTAGGTCAAACATTTGGTGAGGGTCTCATTAGGCTACAATAAAGGTACTAGAAGGACGGTGTCCCTTTCTGGAGGCTCTAGGGGAGGACCCTTTTCCTTGCCCATACAGGTTATTGGCAGAATTCAGTTCCTGTAGTTGCAGAACTGAGATCTCTGTTTCCCTCCTGGAAAACAGCTGAAGGCCATTGCAACCTCTGTAGGACACTCACATTCTTTGGCTCATTGCCCCCTCCTCCTTCTTTAAATGCAACACTCTCACATTTTGAATTTTTCCCTCTTCTTCCACTGCATTCCTCAATGACCAAGCGAGATTACATTGGGTCCATTTGGATCATTAATGATAAGGTCCCGATGAATCTCTAGGTGCATGCTCTTAATCATATTTTCAAAATTCCTTTTACCATGAAAGGTAACGTATTCACAGATTCCTGAGAACAGAGTGTGGACATATTTGAGAAGACCATTATTCTGTCTACCACACTACTGCAAGAAGCTCTGTGGGTACACAGACTGAGCATCCTGCTACTGCAGCACATTCAGGCTTTCTCCTCTCCTCCTCACTATCATGCAGAGAAACTCATGGCACAATGCACAAGGGCTATCATTTTCATTTGCACTGGACTTTCCACCTCTCAGATTTGGTGGATATGCAAATGGTGTCACTTAATAAAGACCAGGCTTTGCCACCATCCAGCTGCAGATTCTCCACAAAGGATCCAAGGCTATATTTATATTTTCTAATATGCATAGTCAATACCTGCAGAACACACGCTTTTTAAGAAACATAAAATGAAAAAAGATGAGAGAAGCTAGCAGTAACTTGGTGTAGGTTACTTCCAGGGAAGTTGCTTCAAAAATGTTTTCAATTAGGACCAAAAAGAAAATGCTAATGCCAGATGAACTTTAAAAAATAAAAAGGGGAAAGAAAAAGATTCCTCTTTAGATGTAAATGAATTTAAATTTAATAATTTGTTAACTGATTTGCCACTCGAATCGCTATCAAAATCATCTCCAAGGTACCTAGGTGGCTCAGTGTGTCAAACCTCTGTCTTCAGTTCAGATCATGATCTCAGGGTCCTGGGATGGAGTCCCACATCGGGCTCTCTGATTAGCAGGGAGCCTGCATCCCCCTCTCTCTCTGCCTGCTTCTTTGCCTATTTGTGATCTCTCTCTGTGTGGCAAATGATTAAATAAAATCTTTAAAATATCATCTCCAAAGATTTGGCTTTTGTATTGGAAAATTAAAACTAACATATCCATTCAAATGGCTGAATTCTTTCTAGATGCAAATAAAAACAAATGTTAAAATTCTGTAAAGTTAAAGAAAATGGGTTCTAGTATGTATTCATTTACATTTGAATAATCTGCACAAGACAAAGGGCATGTCAAAAAGGCAAATGCCTCATCTTCATGGTAATGACCCCATTTTCTTCGTGCCAGTGGCTTTGCCCATATCTGATCCATATGGGCTATTTGGGATATAGCTTGCAAACCTGGGAAGTGTATTTAAAATCAGATGTTCCTGGGGACCCTGGATGGCTCAGTCCATTGAGCATTTGCCTTCCAATCAGGTAATGATACCAGGGTCCTGGAATCAACCCCCCATCAGGCTCTCTGCTCAGTGGGAAGCCTGCTTCTCCCTCTCCCTTTGACTGCCACTCTTCCTGCTTATATGTGTGCTCTCTCTCTATATATATCAAATGAATAAAATCTTCAAAAATTAATAATTCAATTTAATTTAATTAAATAATATAGGATGTTCCTGTACTTTTCCAAGATTGGCCATCCACCAAGGTAACCTCTCTTCCTTCACTTTATTTTTCTCCCTACGACTTACCATTCAATATGCCATATAAAAGGCCCATTTATTGGTGCATAAATAAGTGATTATACTCCACTTGAAATGATTATACTCCAAACAAATAACAACAGCCATGAGGTTCCCTGCCCTTTGATGCACTATCAAACAGTATAAGTTTCGCAGTCTATAATGTTACATAATGATGTCATCATAGGTCCAAGGGATATGACATTTAGCATGAATGAATCATTATTATTAGAAGACTTTATTTGAATTCTTCTCTTTCCTTCTCACTTGAGAGTGTGGTGCAGAGTGGTGGTGTTTATCTGATCTATTTTACTGTCTGCATATCTTCTGTTGCTCAATTCAATTTTCTTCCCCTTGGATCACCTGAACTATAACAGCAAAGACCTAGGTGATGACAGGACAATTCTGAGTATCAACAGCCACATGAAAGTAATTGAGCACGTGTTCTGCAGAAATCAAACTCATAGACTAATGTCCCTACCTGACCCCTTTCAGGGGGCACATCATGTCATTTCTGCAAAAGAATGCACATTTGAAATAAACAAACAAAGAAAAAGCAGAATCAGACCCATAAATATAAAGAACAAACTGATGGTTGCTAGAAGGAAGAGGGCAGGTGGACAGGAAAAATCGGTGAAGACAAAAGGGAGAAATGGACTTCCAATTATAAAATGAATAAGTCATGGAATAAAAGGCACCATATAGGGAATATAGGCAATATTGTAATAGCATTGTTTGGTAACAGTACCTACACTTGGGGTGAGCGCAGTATAACATACAGAGAAGCTGAATCACTATGTTGTATACCTGAAAGTAACATAACATTGTGTATCAACTATACTCAATTAAAAAAAAATAAGGCACATCAGTATACTTAGAATGGGAATGTTCTGCGTCAGATAAGTTTATTAACTACCACAAACCAAACTCAAATATCATGGTGGAGCTTAGAAGCCATCAATTTCCTTCTCATATGAGTTGATGGCCTGTGGCCTGGAGTCTGTCCCTAAATTCTCAGTCCTGACTATTTAACTGTATAATGAACATTCTCTGGTAGAAAACTGGTAAGCTTTCTTCCATCTAGAAATCCCTATAATTTTAGTCATTAGAACAGAATAACCATTCCCTAATGAAATAAAACATGCTTGGAATTCAAAGGCACAAAGAACTGTAACCTAATCCTGAAAGAAGTAAATTTTTCCTTGTGGTATCTTGAGGTCCAGTCCACATCTACTCTCAAGAACAAAGAGAATGGCTGATGAGGAATGCCCTATTTCATACTATAATTCATTCTATAGATAAAAGGAAGACCTGAGAACAAACTCTGTGTCCCTTCCCATACAGCCTCAGAAATGAATAATTAACTCACTTCAGCCACCATTTGTGGAACTCCAACCATGTGCCATGATGTGTTGGTTGGTATAACCACCATGAGAAATGAGGAAACAGTTCTAATACTAATCTGATCAGGACAAATGAAAAATATTCTTTAAATACTCCATCCAATACAATAGGATAAGGGTGATAATAAGTGGTGGCATAAACGGAGTAAGAATTAACTCTAATTTACATTGACACAAGGCCTGCATGTCCAAGAAAATTCTATATATGTACCATAACCATGCAGTGAGAGAAGATAAAAGCAATTGTCTCTGAAAAGCTGACATTGAAACAGGACTTCTATTTTTGTGCTAAATAAAAACATCAGTTTGTCCACTCTTCACACTTACGGTAAAATCAGGATGGAATGTAAAAGGAAATAAAAGGTAATGATTGTGGAACAAAGCTGCATGATGCAAATGCCCCACTGGGTAGAAACAGACAAGGAGCAAGTTAGAGGGTTCTGTGCAATGAAGGTCATTTTCCAGTCCATTTGGCAGAATCAATACAGTGCTTTGGACTTGCAATAGGTTTCATAAGTCATACACTGACTGGGCCATGTATCAACCTCCACCCTGCATAACTTTCAATGCCCCTCATTGACAAGCATTGCTGAATAAAAATGTGTGATCAGAATCTACAATTGGAGTGGAATAGTGCCCACACATAGACCGGCTGAGAAACTGAATGGACAACCAATAGCAAAAATTACCATCACTTTCAGGAGACTATGTCAATTCTGAAATTGATTTCCAAAGTCAAAATTGAAACTGCCATCAGAGGCTACCTCTGAAATTCCATTTCATGGAAGAGGTTTGTCTCAATAAAAATGGAGATCCTGTACAAGTCGGAAAAGTCCAGAGAATCATACTAATGTCTGGCATTCTTTCTGATACAGTTTTTCATGGGAATAAATACTTGACAAAATAGAATAAGAAACAGACAAAAGGAACTGTAGGCATCAGGAAACATCATTCATTCCTCCAGGCACTCTTGCAGGTGCTAACAGTGAGCCAAAGTTAAAAATCCCTGCTTCCTAGAGTTCATAATCCACCAAGAGGGGACAGAAAATAAGCAAATAAATAAGCAGTCATATATATTATATGAGAAGGTGATAAGCACAATGGAAAAAACAAAGTAGTAAAGTCAGGGAGGCAATTTGGGGAGAGTAGAGCTGCATTAGAGCAGCCCATGTTGCAATCAGCTACAAAGTATGATATCAAAGCACAATTTTCTGATGCCACCACTCTAGGTAACACCATCACTGCTCACTGTCCAGGAAAAGGGAAGACAATCCCTGGGCTTCACCAAAATTCAGTTTATACTTTGACCTCAAAGGTG
>PISX010033579.1:0-14934 GCA_004024625.1 Mellivora capensis | reverse complement strand
AAGCCATGGGGAAATGTTTACCACTTATTGTGGTAAACAAAGCTTCATATGTTATGATCTCAGTTGTACTTAAAATGTGTACAGGTTTCAAGTATAAATATATGTATATATTGTATATGCATTAAAATGAAGAATATATACCACAATATTAGCAGAAAGTTTCATCTACTTATGGGGTTATGACTGATTTTTTGTATCTCTTGCTTTTCTCATTTTTTTTTAAATTTCTGTGATAAACAGACATTACTTTAATGATCAGCACAAAAACCATTTTTTGGTCCACACCAATAGGAAGTCTTCATTAATAATCCCTAACAATTAATTACTCCCTCCTCTTTGCAGCTTCTGTGCTTTCTTCTTTTGCCTTTGTCCTGAGTATTACTTCTTCAGCATCAGTCTCCCTAAAAGACTCTTTTATGAAAGCAAGTTTATATGATCTTTTATGCATTGTATGGCTCTGTATCTTCAGTATCTAGAATAATGCTGGGCATGTAAGTGGTGCTCAGTGTCTGTTGGACTGAACTAAATTCCAAAGAACAAGACATTTCTCAATTCTCTTTCATAACAGTGAGATTATTTAAAACAAGTGTGCCGGGGTGCCTGGGTGGCTCAGTGGGTTAAGCCTCTGCCTTCAGCTCAGATCATGATCTCAGGGTCCTGGGATGGAGCCCTGCATTGGGCTCTCTGCTCGGCGGGGAGCCTGCTTCCCCCTCTCTCTCTTTGCCTGCCTCTCTGCCTACTTGTGATCTCTGTCTGTCAAATAAATAAACAAAATCTTTAAAAAAAAAGTGTGCCTAGTGTTTTGAACATGACCTTAGTATCCAAGAAAGTGCATAAATCATACCTATGATAGCTGATACATTGTGACACATTAATAAATTCAAAGTTGACAGCACAGTGCAAGGTACATAGTAGATACTCAATAAATACTTGCATACAGTTGACTGATTGGAGGTCTTAAAAAGTGTCCTCCTCAAAAAGGAAAAAAAGAATATAGAAATCTTTTGACGTAAAATTGTTAGAAGACATGGCCGTGATGATTTGTAATACATCCATTGATTCAAAGAACATTTACTAAGTGCCAACCATGTTTAGCAAAGCTGCTTTCCAATTTTATCTAAATATGAAACCGTGTCATATTGTAATATCCAAGCACAGGAAACAACAGGGGGAAGCCTGGGTGGCTCAGTTCGTTAAGCATCTCCCTTCAGCTCAGGTCACAATCCCAGGGTCCTGGAATCGAGCTCCCTGCTCAGTGGGGAGTCTGCTTCTCCCTCTCCCTCTGCTCCCCCCGCTCGTGAGCTCTCTCACTCTCTCTCTTGCTCTTAAAGGGAAGTATTCGTAAATCCACAAAGAGATTTAGATGTTCCCTCCTCTGTGCTATTTTGTTTCCACCTCTGTCATAGCAAGTATCCTACTGAATCACAACTAATTATTCTATGTATGTCTGGGCTCCCCACTGGATGGTAAATCCTGACTGTATCTATTGTCTCAGTCACCTAACAGGTAGAATGTACTCAAGAATCCTGGATGAAGGAATGAATGGACATTCATTTTAAGGCCCTGCATCAAGATAGAACTCAAGGGCGCCTGGGTGGCTCAGTGGGTTGAAGCCTCTGCCTTCAGCTCGGGTCATGATCCCAGAGTCCTGGGATCAAGACCCACACAGGGCTCTCTGTTCAGCGGGGAGCCTCCTTCCTCCTCTCTCTCTCTCTGCCTGCCTATCTGCCTACTTGTGATCTCTGTCTGTCAAATAAATAAATAAAATCTTTAAAAAAAAAAAGATAGAGCTCAAAAATACATCTAGTAACATATAACAGATAAAATACCAACGCATTACCTTTCAGGGTTCATAATCTTCCCGCCACTCCCATTCCGCTCTAACTTATTCAGCAAGTTGGCGCTTGTCATTTTGGGAGGGGATATGGCTTGTTTATCCCGAAGTCTCTTGGGTGATAAGATCTCTGTAGAATGAATGAAACCAAGTTTCCTTCCAAATTTAAATGGGCGGTTTTATACCTAACTGATTTTTAAAACTCATTATTTTACCAGGAAAAATTTTTATATAAGAAACATTCCTTCTCTTAAATTACTGTCCCTTGCCCTAGTGTAGTTAAAACAAATATTTTTGCTGTGTACTTCTTATGTGCAAAGCTGGCTGGTCACTTTAGAAAACGCAAAGAGGCAAGTCTTTGCTCTTAAAGATCTTTCAGTAGATGTATAGACAGTTCCCTTAATGATGGTTCAACTTGGGGTGCCTGGGTGGCTCAGTCGTTAAGCGTCTGCCTTTGGCTCGGGTCATGATCCCAGGGTCCTGGGATCGAGCCCTGCATCAAGCCCTGCATCGAGCCCTGCATCAGGCTCCCTGCTCAGCCGGAAGCCTGCTTCTCCCTCTCCCACTCCCCCTGCTTGGGTTCCCACTCCCCCTGCTTGGGTTCCCTCTCCCGCTATCTCTCTCTGTCCGATAAATAAATAAAATCTTAAAAAAAAATGGTTCAACTTGTGAATTTTTTGACTTTATGTTGGTGCAAAAGCAATATGCATCCAACAGAAATTGTACTTTGAATTTTGAAGTGTGATCTTCACCTATCTAGGGATATGTGGCAGAGTACTCCCTTGGGATGCTGGGCAGAGCAGCAAGATGCATCCGCCAGTCAGCCACACAATAACAGGAGCAAGCAAGCAGTGCATTTACAACTGTTCTGTAGCCAGACCACCAGTCTGTTTTTCACTTTCAGTGGTCAATAAATCACACAAGATATTCAATACTTTATAAAATAGACTTTGTGTTGGATGATTTTGCCCAACTGTAGGCTAATGTAGGCTAGATGGCACGTTTAAGATAGGCTAGCTATACTATTCAGTAGGTTATGTGTATTAATATGATAGTTTCAAAATATGATGGGTTAATCTGGATATAACACCCTCATCAAACAGGGGGAGACCAATAACTGGGTAGAAAAATAAGAGACAAAGAAAAAACATGAGAGCTCTCATTTGTTGAGATCTTATTACATTTCAACAATGCTAAGTTCTTTACATACATTGCATAAATAACAACTCAGGACAATGATGAAAAATGTCTAAATCCCAAATGATGGTGCCATCTTCAAGGGTCTGCCATGTTCAGAGAAGACAGAAGACACTTCAGAGTCCAGTGATGAGAGAAGTGAGATGTAAAAAGGATGTTGAAAGGCGAGGAGGATTGGGAGAGACTGTAAGAAAAGGAAGGACATTGTAATCAGGAGAAAAAGCATAAGCAAAAGCATGAAGGCAGGGAAGGGCAAGACATGTTAGAAGAATATGGACAGTTTTGCTCAGAGAAGGAGTCTATGGGGAACAGCAACAGATGAGGCTAAAAACACAAAAGCATGGGAATATTAGGCTAAAAGCTTACATGTAATCACATAGACCTCACGTTGCAAAACTAAGATCCACAAACCAGTGTTCACCCACTGATATGATTTGTTTGGCCCAATCAGCATTTTTTGCTTCAGTGTCAATTAGTGTGTTGCCCTCAGAGCAACAGTCCTCCAGAGGAAGTCTTCTGAGAGTAGTACGGAAACCCCTAAGGATCTCTAGGACCCTTTCAAAAAGTCTTTGAAGTCCTAGGACTTTCTTCATATGCTTCAACAAACAACACATCATAACAGATTAAGTAAAGACATAGATATAAAAATCCAGCTATCTTCTATTAAGTCAAATATCAAAGATGCAAAATTATCATTCTCTAATTTTTTATAAAATTATTATTTATGCTAACTCATGTTACATGGAACACACTTCATGCATTTATTATCTGCCTGGACCCCATAGGCATCTGAGTTTTGGCCTCTTTAAGTAATGGGGAACCAACAAAGAGATCATAGTCTAAAAGCCTGAGAGTCAGGAAGTGGTCAAGATGAGATATAAGATTCCAGAAATAGAAGATATTTGTTAGATGGAGTGGCGGTGTGATGTCCACTGGGGAGGGTATGTGTTGTGGTGAGCACTGTGAATTGTGTAAGACTGAGGAATCACAGACCTACCCATGAAACAAATAATACATTATATGTTAATAATAAAAAAAATTTAAATAATAGTATTTTTAAAAAGAGAAATTATCCTACTCTTCCTATAATTTTAAAAGTTAAAAAAAAAAGAAACAGATGTGGAATTCTTTTTTTTTTCCTGAAGATTTTTTTAATTTATTTATTTGACAGACAGAGATCACAAGTAGTCAGAGAGGCAGGCAGAGAGAGAGGGGAGAACAGGCTCCCTGCTGAGCAAAGAGCCTGACATGGGGCTCGATCCCAGGACCCAGGACCCTGAGACCATGACCTGAGCCGAAGGCAGAGGCTTTAACCCACTGAACCACCCAGGCGCCCCAGATGTGGAATTCTAATAAATGCTTTTCAGAATCTAGATTTGGGTGATTTACTTTTCTTATTGATGAACTGTATAATTTAAATACATTCCCTAATGCCAAACGATCTCTACATTGCTAAAATAAACCTTGTCTGGCTACCATGAAAAAAAAATTGTACTTGAAAAAATCCTGAGGCTTATGAGATTTAATTAACATATATAAAATATCAGCATGGTCATAGTATTTAGCAGATATTCTGTAATTATTAGCCATAACCAATTTACTTTCTTTTGGATTAAGAAATATTTAGATGTTTACCATATATGCTATATTATACAATTACATTTATATAATTTTTAGTAATGTTCTAAAACTTTCTTATATCTCTAGAATAAAGAAATATAAGTTTTTAGAAATTATATAAACATAGGTAGTTTTTCCTCAGATGTTTATGAAAGAGATTATAGGATTTATATAATAAAAATAAATAACTTTTTTAAAAAAATGATCTAAATAAAAGAATGTATTTGTTAGAAGAATACAGTGATTATTCATGAATCTAACTAATTTTATTTGGGGCACAGAAGTCACTAAGAAATATGGCTGGACCCATAAGCAATAAAACATGACAGATGATGCCCAGAATCATTGGCCTACCTCTAATGCCTTCTTCTTTGTCAGGCTGGTCTTTTAATTTGCACTTCCTTTGTTTATTATTTCTACCTTCTTCTACAATGGTCTCCATAGGTGGTTTGTTCTCCATCTCCTTGAGCTCAATCCTAGAAATAAGCCACAATGTTTACTGCACTGGACCTGAATAGGTGACCATGTGAACTTTCAGTCCTGAGAAGCAAGCAGCCAGCTCTCTGATTCTGCAGTAAACCCAATTCCCTCAAGGGGGCAAGTGCTTTGAATTGTTGAGGCTCTCTTTGAGTCTAAGTCTGAGAGCTGACCAAGACCTTCCCCCTCAACACTGGGGGCTCAAAAGCAGCTCTTATACAGATAAATTGTGGGATTTAAGCTTTTGGGTTTAGTTTCAGTTTGAATTTGTCTGTCTTTTCGAGTTCTATACCCAGATGCCATTAGGAGTGATACAGTGAAAGGTGGCTGTTGGATGGCTTGAGGGCAGATTCATAGCCTGTAGGCAGAGTATGTCTGGAAATAACCATTTCTCTCCTCTTTCTTTCTCCTCCCCACATCTCCACCCCTTCCCCAGGCAAAAGTGAGGGACTTACAAAGCACAGTGGGGGGATGGGTTTGTTCAGTTGGTGTGTGTAATCGTAGATTCTCTGTGGTCTCAAGTATGGAGTTCTGGGTTAGAGTTGCAAGCAGGAGAGAAGAGAATGGGGGAGAGGTGCTACGTCCAGTAGACTGAGGGGCCAAACTTCACATAAATACAACGCCTATAACTGTTTTGACAATTTGAGTCCTCATGTCCATGTCTAGGCTCTGTAATTAACAGGAGAGCCTGTCAGTCTCTGGTCTTGAATCAGTTCAGTTATTTCCCTCCTAGAGTGCTTAAGCCAGAATATGTCCTAGCAGGGCAGCCGGATTTGCCTTCCCAAATACAATCAAAATAAAGTTATTTGAATTCATTGATTTCTCTTTAATGAGTAAGGCAACATAATGCAATGGAAAGGACAGTGCAGCAGTGAGGAGCCATAGTTTTATTTCTGACCTGGCCAGTCAGTTGTTTGGCCATTTCATCTACAAGATGAAGGGGTTGGACTAACTAATCTCTAATGCTAATTCTGGCCCTCATACTGGTTTTGCTGAGGTATATGTCATACAGTCCTTTCATCAGCAATCCAACGAACATAAAAGAATGTCACACACTCAAAAGCCATGAGAAAATAATACTCTGGAAAGCTGGTTGTTATTCCCCAAACTTCCTCCATCTGAAATGCATAGTAGCCAGTTAGGCAGCAATAAAGATGAAGAACATGATTAAGGGCATGCACTGAGTGAGTGATAGCCACTCACTGGAAATAAAAGCTGTCTCCTGACCCCTGTTCCAGTGTTCTCAATGCTGTACCATGTTGTTTCACATGTTAAAAGGATGGGGGGGGAGAATTAAAGTTGCAATTAATTTTGTACCTCTATAAAATGGATAAAATTATAATACATACCCTACATCGCTGTAGGGAAGATTCAGTACAATAATACTGAGGAAATGCTTAACAGTATCTGACAGCTACAGCAGTACGTGTTCCGCTGATGACAACTATTATTATTAGTATCATTATCATTATTATAATCATGTCCGCAGCTGTCACCAGTAATGCCCACGGCACTCTTGAGATAAAGTTGTTCCTTTATTCTACCTGTCTCTCTAACAGCGTGAGGGGTAAAAATCAGAGTGTAGACAGGAGGTGGGCTAGACTGCAGAAAGAGGAAGCTAGGTCAGAGGAAGTGATAGAAGGTAGAAGAAAGTGCCGCAGATGAGGAGAATTGCACTTATATTGCAGGGACTAAAGGTGATGGGAGGTAGTATCAGAATTTCCAGGGAACTACGAGTAGTTTAAAAAATGAATAGTACTAGAAGGTACAATACTAAGTAAAATAAGTCAGACAGAGAACGAGAAATACCACATCATTCCACTCATATGTGGAACTTCTCCACAAACAAAGAAAATAAGAGACCAAAAAAAAAAAAAAAAAGCAGATTCTTAAATACAGAGAATAAACTGGTGGTTTCCAGAGGGGAGGTGGATGGGGGAGTGAGGTAAAGAAGATTAAGAGGATAGTTGTCATGATGACCACCAAGTGGTGTTTAGAATTGTTGAAACCTCAGGAAAAAATAATATAAAATAAAAAAGGAATAGTCTGTGCATTGTTTTCTATCTTAGCTATGGAAAGTATGCATAAAATTCTTCTTTGTTGGAGCACTGGGAGAGAGAGAACACTGAAAGCAGCATGAGCTAGAAAAGGTGAGAAACACAGCCAATCACATTAATAAATCAACACGGATTGCTGTCCTGGAGGAACCTGTGGAGCAAAGCACTGACCTTGGAAATGCAAGCACACTGTTGGGTCGCTTCCCTGAGACCTCTCTGCTAGACAACACGGAGTCCACAGTGCCAGGCCTCTGAAGGACAGAGACAGAAAAGGCTTACACCTGGGGCAGTGGTCCAGGACACAGACACATCTAAGCTACCGGCCGTCTCAGAGGCAAGGCTACCCTGGTACTCTCTATTGTTACTTTTTTGAGTGCTTAAAGTCTAGATCTTAAAAAGCCAATGAGGAATTATTTCATTTACCACCCAGGTAGTCCCATACCAATGTCACTGATGCTGCCTTTTGTCAAACCATCGCCTCTTTGGAAATTGCCTTCGGAGTTTATGGCTTCCTTTACACATCGTTGAGAGGAGAGCCAACTTGATAAAAAAAAAAAAAACTATCAGGAAAATGAACAAGCAAGCTAATTTCACACTTGACCCAAATAACTCTAAAGTTGGGTGGTTAAGAGAAGAGCTTGAAGTTGGTGGGTTCATATTCACATCTCCATATTGTTAAAGTTATGTAGCCTTAGACCCTGGGCATATGGGGCTAACAATGGGCTCTAATTCACAGGATTTGGGGGTACTGTATGTAAGTGGCTGGCACAGGATCAGCAGTCAACAAGAGATCGCAGGACCCCTGCGATCATTATTAGTACATTATTATTATTACATTAGATAGTAATCACAATTATATATTATACTAGTATAGAATAATATACAAAATTATTTTGGGATTAATGACATAGTTTACAAAAGGCTTTGAAAGGAATTTCCAAAAAGAGGTTTTAAATATGTTTCCACCAAAAGCAACATCATCGAAATAAACCTACAGCTTCCTAAGAGAACCATTCTGCAGGACAGCACTCAGGTTTAAGTTCTGGGACATTTGGGGGGAAAACAATCACTCTCACCACTTTACAGCAAGCTCCCAAATGTGTTTTATAGATGTTAACAAGTATTAGATTAACCTAAAGTTCCATGATTCATGATTCAGGCAGTTAAAGTGGCTTCTCTATAGCCAGACTTCTCAGACCCTTAACAGGCCTGTGTGCATTGTGCTTCTGTGCATGAGGTTGATAAATGCAGCAGTCCTCCATTGGCTTTGGCCTCCAGATCCTCTTTTCATTGGATCTCTCTCAGAACTACTTTCTGGAAAATGCTCCTTAAAAGTTATGTCCTAAGAGTAGAGCAGGCCAATTAAAATGCTGTCCTCTCTTAGAAATGCATTATTAAAGCTACAGAGTTCCCTAGTATCCCTGAAGATTAGATATGGGTGACTGCTTTGGCCTTGTTTCTGGTGGGTTTTTATGGAAAAGAGAGGGTTATATCTCTGTGTGTTTCCACTTTACACACACAGGGTCGGTACCTCTCTTTAAGATCCTGCATGAAACCAGATTGTGGAGAAAACACCAACAGCCTCATTTTGCACAACTCTTAAAGTCCCTATAACAGAGCTCCATGAAAGAATAAATTAAAGAGGGACGCCTGGGTGGCTCAGTTGGTTAAGCGGCTGCCTTCGGCTCAGGTCATGATCCCGGCGTCCTGGGATCGAGTCCCACATCGGGCTCCTTGCTTGGCAGGGAGCCTGCTTCTCCCTCTGCCTCTGCTGCCACTCTGTCTGCCTGTGCTCGCTCTCTCTCTCCCTCTCTCTCTGACAAATAAGTAATTTTTTTTAAAAAAGAATAAATTAAAGAGTAGAATTTGACCATATTTATAGAATTTCATTTTATAGTCTTTTCACTTAAAAATCAGGCTTTTACTCTGTGGGACACAGGATTATCTAATATTCTATGATAATCTAATTCACTTATACCAGCTTTGTTGGTTCCCAGAGGTGAATCTAGGGCACATTAAGCATCCATTTAGTCCCACTGATTGACTAGTTCACTAGCTCCTTAAATTCTGCTATGTCCAACTTAGCATGAAGATCATACCAGTTACTGAACAGTTAACAACGATGGAGTCAGTTAGAAATTTGTTCCACAATATGGCAAATTAAAAGCTAAAGAAAGGGGCACCTGGGTGACTCAGTGGGTGAAGCCTCTGCCTTCGGCTCAGGTCATGATCTCGGGGTCCTGGGATCAAGCCCCACGTCCGGCTCTCTGCTCAGCAGGGAGCCTGCTTCCCCCTCTCTCTCTGCCTGCCTCTCTGCCTACTTGTGATCTCTCTCTCTGTGTCAAATAAGTAAATAAAATCTTTTTTTAAAAAGTTAAAGAAAGATACATTTCCATGACTCAATTCACTGTAGGTTTTCATTAAAATGCTATAACCAGCAAAAAGAAAAAAAAATAGAATGTTTATAAAGTCTGTTTCTACCACTTATTAGCACCCTGACTTCAGTCTCCCCACATAACCTGACCTCCATTTTTCTCATTTATAAAATCAGGATGATAATAATGCCAGTTTGATAAAGTTTTGAACCACAAATGAAATAATACATGTGGAAGAATTGTTAAACTATAAGGTACTATAAAACATTCAGAATTATGAGTGTTTCTATTGCTATTTATATTTTTCAATTGGCATTGACTCAAAACTTATTTTAAAGCTTCTTTGACCTTCTAAACTTTGTCAAAGAATTAGTCATCTATAAACTAGGACTTCTTCTTACTTGGGGTAAGTGCCATTTAAAATATGCCAACCTGAATTTTTCTTTTTCTTTTTCCTTAAAGATTTATTTATTTATTTAAGAGAGAGAGTGTGTGCATGCAAGCCGGAGGAAAGAGCAGAGGGAGAGAGAGAATCTCAAAGACTCCCTACTGAGCATGGAGCCCAATGTGGGACTCAGTCTCATGACCCTGAGATCATGACCTAAGCTGAAGTCAAGGGTCGGTAACTTAACTGATTGAGCCACCCAGGCACAACTCCACCTGAATTTTTCTTAATAATGACACACACTTAATTCAAAGCTATGATTGGGAGAGGGGTTTGGAGAAGGAAAGCATTAATTTACATTTGCTAGGGCTTTTGCCAAAGTCCCACTTCCATCCACAGAACAAAGAAAGTCCTTATAAAATCTCATCTTCACTTTGTTGCCTTTAATCACAAGGACCCCGATTCCTTTGAAAGTAAATTCCACATTTTGTTTGATGGAAATGGATCGTGATAAAAAAAGCAATGTCTCCTTCACACATCCTTCCACTGTATCCCTGCTAAATGGACCCTCCAGGGATATCATGACAAAATTAAGTGGAACAACTGGGATATCACCTAGAGGAGTAAAAGACAGGGTGGGGGGGGAAAGTAGAAATTACACAAGGTTATATCATATACACTTACAAATAATTATTTGATTCTCAGTACTCAAAAATAGACTTGTCCATGTGAACCCCTTAGTTGTACCCTAGCAATATACAGTAATAGGCACAATTTTCCCTAAAAGTATATATTTTTTTCTCAGAATAAGAACCATTCGCTTTCTAAGCAGTACTGCAGAAAAGCTTTTGATTTTATCTTGGAGACACAGTAATAACTAACTGCATCGCTTCATCAAAGGTTTTTCTGAAGTTGTCAGCCTTCTTCTCTCAGGACATACTGTAGCAATATCTGCCTATCTCCTCCAGTTATCACACCATTTTGAAATGTTTATAAATATCTATAAATGCCAAGTGTTTTGAAAATATAGTCCTCTTCAGTAGAAGTTACCTTCAAATGAAAGTTTGTCTTATCAGAGGGCACCAGACTGGATAACTTGCTTCTCCTCCCTAATAAGTCCATAAATGATACTACAGAGGAATATGGTTATATCTAGCATAAAAATAAGCACAGGGTCTGTTCCACTAGAACAATAGTCAGAGAAGGGGGTAAATAACAAAGATGATCAAGATAAATCCAAAAAGAGGCAGTAAACAAGATCCACTAACAGAGGAACAGGATAGGAATAAGATGAGAACATTCTAAACATTCATTCAGCAAGCATTACTTTACAGCTTTTCTGTCTGATAGTGCTGGCTAATGAGGATTAATATAACTACGAGACATATATCAGCCCATAGTCTTCTGCACAACTTAATGGTGCTTCTATATCACAACTCTCTATTTTATTCTTTATTTTTTTAAATGTCTTGAAAGAAAAGTCTCTAATGCCTGCCTCTAGATTGTCCCCTCCCATTCGTCCAATGCATCTCTTCAATCTATCTTCCAGTCCACTTATCTCAGTAAGGACAGTATCAATTCAGGATGGACAAGCCAATGGATAGATTGTAAATCTTACTCTCATGACCTCTCTGTAACTTCTGTTGACCATGCCCTCTCTTTGCTCTTGTATCCATGGCACCATTCTTGGTTCTCCAATTTCCTCTTCCTTGGTCTCCTTTGTTGATTCCTTCTTCTTCTACTTTTGTTAAGATGGTGTTTTATTGGGGTGTGTGTGTGTGTGTTTTAAACAAGACTTTGTCCTTGTCTGTCTCTTCCCCTTATTTCAAATCCTCTCCTAGGTAAATTAATCCAAATCTTGACCTCTAGATTCCATCCCTCTCCTGAGCTCTGGAATTCTCTCTACCTAAGTATCCCTACAGGAATTTCAAATTTAGCATATCCAAAATGAACTCATTATTTTACCTGCCACCCCAACCTGCCTGCCCCTTCATTCCCTGTGGCACTAATGACAAGAACATATGTCTATTTTCCAAGAAATCTGAGTCATGCTAAATACCTCCCTGCTTCTTGCTACCTACCACTCTCAACAGGCAGCCAAATCCCATCAGTTCTCCATATAAAATATGTCATGAATTTACTCCTTCATCTTCCTCCCGATTGCCAATGCCTTCATTCAGGCTTCTATCATATTTCACCAAACTACTGTAATTAAAGATTTTATTTATTTATTTATTTATTTATTTATTTATTTATTTATTTGAGATAGAGACAGAGAAAAAGCATTGGCAGGGGGAAGGGGGAGAGGGAGAGGGAGCAGCAGACTCCCTGCTGAGCAGGGAGCCCCATGTGGGGCTCAATCCCAGAACCCTGGGATCACGACCTGAGCAGAAGGCAGACACTTAACCAACTGAGCCACCCTGGTGCCCCAAAACTACTATAATTAAAAGAACTATTTTCCTAAACTAAAAACTGGGTTAGTACATTCAAGTCTCTGCTCAAAAACTTTCAACGGCTCCTCTTTGTCTATAGGATGAATTCTGAAGTCCTTATCATACTGCCAAAGGCCCCTCACAATTTGACCCCTACCAATCATTTTTGTCTTACCTCCCTCCACTTGCCTCCACAATCATATGCCCTAGCCAAACAGAAGTACCCATTACTCCTTTCATAGGCTTTATTCCTTCTCTTATTCTTGAATCATTCACACTGTTCCCAAAATATTTTCCATAGCTTCTCTGCCAGCAAAGTCCTATCATCCTTTAAGACCTCCCATATATGTCATCTTCCTAACTCTCCCTGAGCAAAGTTGGGCATGCTCTCCTCTCAGCTCCCCTAACACTTGATCCAGTTCTCATCAATTCTGCTTTCACAGCATTTAATCATGTTGCAACATTTCCTTTCATATTTATTTCCCATGCTAAATTCTGAGCTCTTCAAAGGAAGGATTATGTCTTGACAATCTTTAAGACTCACTGTATAATGTTTAGTTACGTAGTTGGTTAATGATGAAGAATCATAACTCCAAAGGTAAACTCTAGACAGAACTGTTCTTGTGAATTAATTCAAGCATATATATTTAATTCTGAAATTTCTTCAAACTTGTAAAAGAAATAATTAATTCTCCAATCTTGTAAAAAAAACAAAACATGGATCTAAACTAGTTTTTTTGGAGTATACTATGATGGTAAACTAATTCTAAGGAGCAAATGTTTTTGTCAAAAAAAAAAAAGTTGACTATATTTTCACTTTATTTGCTAGGTTTTTGATGAATTGGGATATTATATGTCCATAAAAGTCTAGGTAAAAATCTCTGAACAGTCCATCAAATCTACCATACAGATTATATGCATAATGAATTCTAAGTATAATTTGTTGGTATTTGTTTTTCCAATCTTTCCTTTTTTGGTGGGAAGTTTGTCTGAAGATTAACTTTCAGGGAAGTTCACAAAAGGCAAGTTTTTAGCCTTTTTACCTGCTGACTTTAAGGGTAGACTATTTCTCTTTGTCCATCTATCAGTCTGATGAAGGAGCCGATAGTAAGGATGGTCAAAAGGAACACAGCCCAGAAATCAGGAAGGAAGCCCCCAAAGGCCCCTAAGGAGCCAGAGCAGGCACTGCTAAGTCCACACACCAAAGCTGGAGCGTAAGCAAGCATCCTGTGTCAGGTGGCATGCCTGTTTTTCCTACCACTGTATTTCGAGGTCCTAGAACAAGGCCTGATACATAGTTGGCCCTCAGTAAATATCTGTAAGAGGGAAGAAAGGAAGGCAGGGGGAAGGAGAGATGGAGGAAGGCAGGAAGATTTTAGGGTGTGAGAGGTATACAAGGTGTTCATTAAGTCTGTGGAATTATTAACCTCACTTTTAAATTTTAATAATTTAGATTATGTATGATAGAAACAGTTAGAGATCTTTTTTTCATAGCTAACATGGACTAAAATTCTAACCAGAGACCCTAATTAACTTTTTCAATAGCCACTTTTAACTTCTTAGAGCCTAAAAAAAATAAATAAAGTCTGCACAAATCTGTAATGTGGCATTTATATAAATTTGCCTTGACATCACTTCAAGTCTTCCCAAGCCTGCCTCTTAAGCAACTGAGGTTTGAAATGGCCTGCAGGAAGACTGTCTATTATTTCCTGTGTTGTCCCCCACCCCCAACGGTTCCACATGAAAACTGAGCTCCTCAAATCAGAAACCCATAAGGTAGCAAGTGAACACACTTTGCCCTTTCATTTTCATTCCCAGGCCAGTTACTCTCCGAGAAAGTCTTAAATATTGAAGAAGTTTACCAGGAATATATATTTTGTTTTGCTTGAGTCCATGAATCTGCACTAACTTCTCGGCCATGATAAACATGGGTCTCTGAATCAGAATAAACTTGTTGTTTCCCACTTCAAGTTTTTGTCTCATGAAAGTGAAAGTTCCAAGTCCTGGAATATGAACCCCCTGAAAGAAAAAAGGAAGGGGGGAAAAAAAAGGACGACCATCAGAAAAATAACCCTTAGTACCATTACCCAAAAAAACATGGAAAGAATTAATCATTAAATAGTCAATGATCTCTGCAATCTCCTACAGCTATAGCACGTTATAACTTTAAGTTTTCATATAAATATAAATGTAATACATTGATCTCCAATCCTTCTGACATCAGATCTCCCATCTCCATTATCATTCAAAGGCTGTGAGGACTACGAAAACTTGTATGGATGCCTTTGCTACTTTTAATCTATATTTAAGAGTCCTCTTGTCCGGGGCACCTGGGTGGCTCAGTCAAGAGTCTGCCTTTGGTGCTGGGAAAATTGGACAGCTATATGTAGAACAATGAAACTGGACCATTCTCTTACACCGTATACAAAGATAAACTCGAAATGGATAAAGGACCTCAATGTGAGACAGGAATCCATCAGAATCCTAGAGGAGAACATAGGCAGTAACCTCTTTGATATCAGCCACAGCAACTTCTTTCAAGATATGTCACCAAAGG
>PISX010033578.1:0-14937 GCA_004024625.1 Mellivora capensis | reverse complement strand
GCCAGGTCTCTGTAGACAAGTCTGCTGCCAATCTAATATTTTTACCATTGTATGTTATAGACTTCTTTTCCCGGGCTGCTTTCAGGATTTTCTCTTTGTCGCTAAGACTTGTAAATTTTACTATTAGGTGACGAGGTGTGGACCTATTCTTGTTGATTCTGAGGGGGGTTCTCTGCACCTCCTGGATTTTGATGCTTGTCCCCTTTGCCATATTAGGGAAATTCTCTACAATAATTCTCTCCAATATACCTTCTGCTCCCCTCTCTCTTTCTTCTTCTTCTGGAATCCCAATTATTCTAATGTTGTTTCGTCTTATGGTGTCACTTATCTCTCGAATTCTCCCCTCGTGGTGCAGTAGCTGTTTGTCCCTCTTTTGTTCAGCTTCTTTATTCTCTGTCATTTGGTCTTCTATATCACTAATTCTTTCTTCTGCCTCATTTATCCTAGCAGTAAGAGTAAGCAGTAAGTAGTAAGAGCCTCCATTTTTGATTGCACCTCACTAATAGCTTTTTTTATTTCAACTTGGTTAGATTTTAGTTCTTTTATTTCTCCAGAAAGGGCTTTTATATCTCCAGAGAGCGTTTCTCTAATATCTTCCATGCCTTTTTCGAGCCCAGCTAGAACCTTGAGAACCGTCATTCTGAAGTCTAGATCTGACATATTCCCAATGTCTGTATTGATTAGGTCCCTAGCCTTTGGTACTGTCTCTTCTTCTTTTTTTTGTGGTGAGTTTTTCCGCCTTGTCTTTTTTTCCAGATAAGAGTATATGAAGGAGCAAATAAAATACTAAAAGGGTGGCAAAGACCCTAGGAAAATGCCCTTTGAAGAAAAAATTGAATTAACTGCAAGACTAAAGAATCATGGGGAGAAAGCCATGAATTCCGCGCTTGCTTTCTCCTCCTCTGGAGTTCCGCTGCTCTCCTTGTTAAGTGAACTTGGTCTTGGCTGGATTTCTTTTGATCTTCTGGGGGAGGGGCCTGTTGTAATGATTCTCAAGTGTCTTTGACCGAGGCAGAGCTGTACCGCCCTTACCAGGGGCCGGGCTAAGTAATCCGCTCGGTTTCGCTTTCGGGAGCTTTTGTTCCCTGAGTGCTTTCCGTAGAGTTCCGGAGGATGGGAATGAAAATGGCGACCTCCCAGTCTCCGGCCCAGAGGAGCTGAGATTTCGGGGCCCCACTCCTCAGAGAAAAGCCCCGGCTACTCCCATTTCCCTTGCCTCTGGCCGCGCTCCGAGCTCACACAGCCTGCGACCGTTTCAAGGTAGCCCCGAGCTGAGAGCTCACTCCTCGGCTCTGTCTCTGTGGCCGGCTTCCCGCTCTGATACCTGCGAGCTCTGCGACACTCAGACACCCTCGATCCTCTGTGACCCTGTGGGACCTGGGGCCACGCTGACCCCGTGTGGGCTTCACCCCGGTTTAGCCTCTGGGGTGATGTCCCTCAGTGGAGCAGACTTTTAAAATTCCCGATTTAGTGCTCTATTGCTCCGCTGCTTGCCGGGAGCCGGCCCCTCCCCCGCGGTCTATCCTCCCGTTGCTTTCGATTCACTTCTCCGCCAGTCCTACCTTCCAGAAAATGGCCAATTTTCTGTTTGCAGAATTGCTTTTCTTCCTCTCTTTGATCTCCTTTTGGATTTGTAGGTGTTCACAATGGTTTGAGAAGCTGTCTAGCTGATCTCCCGCTACCTGATGTAGTCTCAGCCTGCTACTTCTCCGCCATCTTGACTCGAATCTTTTTTTTTTTTTAAAGACTTTATCTTATTTATTTGAGAGACAGAGTATCCAAGCAGGGAGAGGAACAGAGGGAGAGGAAGAGGGGAAGCAGAATCCCTACTATGCACAAGCCCCATGAGGGGCTTGACCTCAATACTCTGAGATCATGACCTGAGCTTAAACCAAGAGTCAGATGCTTAATCGACTGAGCCATCCAGGTGCTCGCCCATCCCTCACCCCCCACCAACACATGCATGTTTAAGCTACCGTCCACTCCCACCACCCTCTCCATGGTTGACATTTAAGTCCAGGGTATTCAAAAAGGGTTCGAGGGTTATGCTACATGTAAAGGAACTGGATGCAAACTGCTTGCCTCCATTGGCAGCTGTCAGCAGAGGGTGGTGCACTCATTTGTCACTCATTTGTCTTTACAAAGCATCACAGCCCCACAGGCAGGAGGCATTTACAAAACAGCACTGAGGGATGGATGGTGCCTCTGCCCCAGTGGCCAAGGATACTCTGGTGGCAAGCCTTCATCCTCCCTCAGAAGATTAACCTCCTCTCCAAGGAACAGAGGGTGTGACCAGCTGTGTCATAGACTTGGAAGCTTTTCACTTCTTGTCCACCAAATCCAGCTCCTGGGTGGTACTGAGTCAAGTTCATTAACATCTGACAGCTGTTCAGTGGCTTATGGAAAATGACTTGCAGCTTCATGGTTTCATTCCCAGTTTGGTCCTTTCACAGCTAGAAGCTCCCTTGACAACCAGGACAGAGATCCTGGGATGGGGTGAAGGACCTTCTGAAATGAGTGGTTCCTTTGAACTCTGCTTATGTCTCAATATTAACAGGAAAGGTTCAGAGGCCAATGCTGCAGAGTGGAGCTTAGAACCTTGCACAAATGCTCAGTGTAGGACTTTCTCTCCTAATGCCCCTGCAAGTATATTGGGAAGATTCTAAGCAGAGTCATCTACCGACTTGTTTGTCAGACCCACCTATGTAAAATCTTCCATTTGCAAGAACTGACTCTGTCACACCCTCAATCCACACGCTTCTTGTGGGAGAAACAATATTTTTGCAATGGGCTTTCTGCTCTGCCGTCAGCTAATGGAAGACTCCCTCCCCTAGGAAAGTAGAATTAAGAGGAAGGTCTCAGTGGAGCCGGTTTCTTGAACAAAGGAAATAGAATCCTGCCAGCTGGGGAACATCAGGTTTTTCTCCAGGTAGTGTTAGGGAAATGACTGCCACCTACCACAATAGACAAACCCCAAATCTCAGTGGCTTAACACTCCAGGAGTATCTTCCTCATTCACACATGTAGGAATGCTACCCGGACACTTGGCCTCTAGGTTGTCGTGGCAGGAGGAGAGAAAGCTGGAGGATCACAAGGGATGTTGTGAAGGGTCAGGTTTTACCTCATTTCCATTTGCATTCCATAAGCCTGGACGAAATGAGATGATGCAAAGATAACTACAAGAGAGGCAGAGAAATGGAGTCTGTCTGACTCCAAGGAAGAAGAAATATTGCGGTGATTATGTATTGCCTCATCACATAGGTGAACTGGAAAACAAGGAAAGCCAGTCCCCAGAGAAAGGGGGAAATGAAGTAGGCACCTGCTACAAACAGCCTTGTTATAAGGAAACCCCATTGTGTCCTGAGGCAGTTCAAGGGGTCTCTGCACCTACAGTGAGTAGCATACAAATACAGCCTTTAGCATCCATGGCACAGAAACACTTTAAAAGACTTGAAGATGACATGGCTCAAGGTCAAGCCCAACTCCTCATGGTGATAAAAAGGTGAAGTTCTACACATTTCCAACTCTGGGCTTCTAACCACAAATGACCTGGGAGGCACAGGTGTTCTGGTGCTGTGGAGGTCTGTTGGCTCACATTTAAAAAGATGAAACTTTTCACACCACCGAGAGTGTCCCCTTCAAGGCAGTCAGGTTTTTAAGATTTATTTATTTTTATTTTATTTTCTTTTATTTTTGAAAGAGCATACTGTTCTCTTGCAAAGGTCACATTCTTTTGCATTTCAGACAGAGGGCTGTAAAGGAAGAAGGAAGACTGACTCCAAGAGCAGAGCGAAGGAAGCAAGTGCACCATCAGCATCTGGATGGTTCTGTGTGCAGATAGAGTAAGAGCAACCTGGGTGCTGGCGTCACAGGGATCAGGAGAACCTCACAGGCTCTTACAGCTCATCCTTGAAACCCCATCCTAAACACTTCATTTATTGACTTCCTTCTCAGTCTTCCCAACCTCATCTTCTTGTCCTTAACATTTCAAAGCTGGTGATTCCTGTCAATTTCCCCAGACTCCCTCCAGTCTGTTTCTTTCTGTCCTGCTGCACCTGTCAGCTCAAATTGTCCTTGACCTCCTCTTCCTCAAGGAAATTTCCACTCACTTTCCTCCAGCCCTCTTCAGAGCCATCCCTGTGCCACCAAAGATGATCACCCCCTCTTCTGTGGCACCATAATCTTTACCGTTGCTCTGTCTTGAATTTATTTCCTTGTCAGTTGGTCTCCCCTGGCCCTGTCCAACCCCTAAACTTGAGCCTGGGCACTCCTTGAAGATGGGCTTATCTTACTTATAATCTACTTGCTATGGAGTCACCTATTGTCTGACACAGATGAACAAGCAAGTAAATGAGTGAATGAAGGAATCTGTAAATCTTGCTCCCATCCTTGTACACACAAACTCATTGATATACTTAGTGGTATTAGAACATTAGTTCCACTGGGGAAGGGACCAGGTTTATCATGCCCATCAGTATCCCTAGTGTATAGATTAGTACCTGGCATATAGTAGTTTCCCAGTAAATGCTTGCTGAATAAATGAGAGAACCAAAAGATCAATATACATGGGAAAAAAATTAAGTCCTTCCCAATAATACGCCTCTGATTTCTTGGAAAGTAGTCTGGGTTTTTAGATAATATTTTCCCCTGTGCCCTGTTACAGGAGGATGATAAATTTGTTTTATTTCACTTAAAACTCTGATTAGTTGGAACACCCTATTGATAAGAATTCAAATTCGGTTCCATGGAAAAGAGGACTGTGATTGATTAGTGATGCTTGTCTTGGAAAAAGGAGAAGGAAGTGGTGATGCTCTTTCATCCCCAAACTAGAGAAAATTCCAGGGTAAAACATAAGTAATACTTGATCTTGTAGTCCAGGTTGGAGACATCTGTATGAGAAATAAAGTAGGGCTGGAATGATCAAAATGTCTACAGTTCCCAGGTAAATTGAATCTGAAAAAAAAAATGGCAAAAAGTTTTAAAAGAAATTAGTTGACAAGCTTCAGTTGTATAGATAAATCTATCAATTTGAACTGCCAAAGCATCAAAATATGAGACCGTAAAAACTAGTCATCTAGTCATGCAATACACAGACTGAAGCAAGTGCTTGGGTGCCTTGGAACAAGTCGCCTTGAGATTCTCTATGGCATTACATTAGTGCCATTCGTTAAGTATTTCTAATATTTTTTTTTTTTTTTTGCTAAGCATATGATAGGATTGCATTTTCTCCAACTTCTTAAAGTTGGGTGTGGTCATAAGATGCATTATTAGCCAGTGAAATGTGAGTGGAGCTGACATGTGCCTCCTTTGGGTAAAAGCCTCCAAGGGCTAGTATATGGTTTGCTCTTCTGTCCCCTTCCAGAGCAACCAGCAAAGCTCCAGATGGTAGGGACTTTTTGTCAGTCTGAATCCCTGAGTGAGGACAGCACAGAGCAGAGGCTCCAGCTGATCTGCTGTGGACGTTGGACATGGAACAAGAAAGAAACCTTTGTTAACATTTTTAAGCAACTGAAATTAGGGATTTCCTATTTATTGTTACAGTATAACCAAGTCTGTCCTGACCGATACATTTTCCAAATTAGGGAATTTGCAATATGCCACAGCGCAAGGTAGAGATAAGACTAGTTGCTAAGGACCAGTTACTTGGCTAAGCATCCCCTTCTCTAAACTGTGGCTTCTGTTCATCTGAAATATTTAGGAAAAGAATCAATAGAGGGAGAAATGAAAGCTCTACCTCCCACTGCTCCCCGTCATGAACCTTGTGCTCCAGCCGAACAAAGCAATGCACTGTTCTTTATAATCACCCCCAGGCTTTCTCATTTCATGCCTTTGTTCCCACTGTCCTCTCTCCTTAGAAAACCTTTCTATCACCTTGTATCCAAGTCACTCCTGTCTCCCAAGGACCAGCTACAGTGCTGACTCCTCCAAATCTATCTTCCCACGCACTAGGAGTGATGTCTCCCTCTTCTGAACTCACAGGGTACTTTACCATTATCTCTCTTATTATGTTTCATTGTCTACCATAAAGATTTATTGATGCTTATGTAAAAGACTCAAGGGAGGGAGGAGAAAGGCCAAAGAGAAAGAGAAAGAAGCATACTCAGGGCACTGTGGGTGCCAAGGTAGAAACAACATTTACCAATTTAGGAAATCGGTCTTTGCTTCTCTATTTTGTATTTTCAGCTTCCCTGCACAAGCTTCTCTGTGCTGCCCCATTTTTCCTGTGCCCCATCATTACCTCTTCCCAAGTATGCCTTCTGATTAGTTATGATGGGTTGATTGTTCCAATGAGATGTATTTTTGCTAACAGGTGAAGGAACCTGTGATCCCTGCTGATTAAGTTACATGTACTTCCGTTGTTTTTCCTTTCATCCCTTGGTGGCTCACGACACATGTTGATGGCAATTCTACTGTCTCTGGGATATACAATTTGAAAAATGAAAACTTTATCTACTTTATTGGCCCTTTGGATACAAGTTAATTCGCAGTGCCTGGTGCAAAATTAAAATCCTGAATCTCTTATTCGAAAGTTACTGAGAACTTCAAGATGGCAACAACAGAACATTAAACCTAAAGTGAGGCCTATCCAGGCATGGGGATTCTGTATAACTGCACAGGTTGCATACCCATTAAGTCAGCTGTCTGTGATTTGGGAGCTTTCAATACCTTCAGATCCTACAGTGTAGATGGCGGCCAATTCCAGTTATATGTAGATCTTCTCCAAAGTGGCAACATCTTCATCTAGATCCTTCTATCTACTAGACATGTTCTAACCATTGCATGAAGACATTGACTGCCAGGAATCAATTATCTAAAGAGTCTGACAACCTTCAAGAATGTAGCCTGCTCCTCTTTGTTCTCTGAGAGAAAATGGGATGCATTTCAGCATCAAAGTGGCAACTTCACTCAGCTTCTTCCCATTACCTTTCAAGATGCTGCCATGGATTGAATGATTGTGTCCACCCCAAATTCCTATGTTGAAACCTAATTCCCAATTTGATGGTATTTAGAGGTGAGGCCTTTGGGAGGTGATTAGGTCATGAGAGTGGAACCTTCACGAATGGCATTAGTGCCTTTATAAAAGAGACCCAGAGAGCTTTCTTACCCCTTTCACCTTGTGAGGACATGGCAAGAGGAGAGCTGTCTACAAGTCAGGCATCAGGCTCTCATCAGACACTGAATCCGCTGGTGCCTTGGTCTTGGACTTCCCAGCTTGGGAACTGTAAGAAACAAATTTCTGTTGCTTATAAGCCATTCAACTTGTGTTATTCTTTTATAGCAGCCCGAATGGACTAAGACAGATGCCAAGGAAGAGTTTTGATTTTCCTCATTTTCCTCTAAGGGTTTCTCTGTGTTCATCTCCTAAGCACTTATCTATTTCTTGGCAGAGTTGAAAGTTTGCCCATATCTTCTAAGAACTGTGGTCTTGATGGCCTGGGAGTATGTTTTATTTTATCTTAAAAAATTTTTTTTTTTCCTACCTAAATCAAAGGGAGGTTGAGAATACTTTTAGCTTATGTTGTCTAACTCCTCTACAGTTCAATTCCACATCAAGGTAACAGAGAAACTGTGGAATATTCTCCAGTAGGGCAGGCCAGCAGGAGTTCCCAGCATGGATCTGTGATGCTTTGTGATCCACTCACAGCTTTGGAGAGTACACCACACACAGGGGAGGACTAGTCCGCCGTGTTAAAAATTCCGGGAAACACCAAAAGATTGTTACAGGACCTGGAAGTCATATTGCTATTGTCCTTGGCCTGCCTTTGACAAATTAAGTCAGTAAGTTTGGTAAGTGAGTGTGCAGGGCAGATGAGGTCAATGTGGTGGCTTCAGTCCCCATGGGGCCAGGACCAGGATGCTCTGCTTGGTGATCCTATTCATTTACAGTCCACATCTGCAGTGATTAGACCAGCAACCACTCTGGTGGATTGGTACCCATGTCATACCAGTTGTTACATTTTACTTCCTATTATCCCTAGAACAAACCACACACCCATTTTCAATTTAGTATTTCTACTCTACACCAATGACTTAGAATTACTAGGACATTGGTGTGCTGAAGCTGGCTCAGACCAGATTATATAACTCTTCCTGACCCCACAATCAGTGAGACAACATCAGTACAGAATCAGGCATAGTGAGAGCATTTACATCACAGAAATCAGCACACTCTACAAATCAGGGCTTGTCTGCTTTGTTTACAGAGAGCCAGCTTACTAGCTTCATCACATCACATATGAGAGATGTGGGTCTTGTTTGCTTACTTATTCTTCCATTATTTCACCATGATACAGTCAAAAACATTTGTTGCTATATAACTTATCCCTCATACAATGGCATTTTCAAGAGTAAGGGGATGCTATTTAAGATTGTACCAGTACAAGCTAGAGTAAATGAAGACTGTCTTAGACAATCCAGAATGTGTTGGCACCATTTTGTATTGCTTCCATGCACTGTGCTTGTTGTTGAGGATAAAAAAGCTACATGAGAGACATGGTCTCTACTCTTCTGAAATTACAGCCTAGTGAGCTAAAAGAACATGTCATTAAATAGCATTATTTGCTGTTTTGTATTCCATGAATAGGATCAAGAAGTTTAATCAAATACTATGAAAACAGCTATGTAAAAACTGGTTTTTATCTTACTAATCTAATCTGAAGAAATTTTGAGTTATGACCACATAAAGCAACTTGGTTGTCCTAAAAATCAAACCGTATAAACACTATCATGTTTCAAGTGATCACCCTAAAAGGCTGTGTATTTATCACAGTGAGGCTGCCATTACCAGAATACTCAAGTCCCAGGGATATTTTGAGAAGTTTTGATGGCAGGCCGTCTTCATCCTTGTAGTATAGATTTAACTTTTGAATTGGAGTGGAAGTCACCTGCCATTAAGTGTGATGAAGAAAGAAAGTGGCCAAGCTGGGTAGAACACTTTGGTTTAAAGCAGGGAATCCTAAGGTCATGAGATGAAGTTTACCACATGATTACTTAAAGTGGCTTTAAAAATGGACACTAGAGAAAGCTTCTAAGTTGAAGTTTCACTCAGTTCATCTGGATAAGCATTCCTTTTGTTTAAATTAACATATAATGTATTATTTGTCCCAGGGGTACAGGTCTGTGTATCATCAGGCTTACACATTTCACAGCACTCACCATAGCACATACCCTCTCCATTGTCCATAACCCAACCACCCTCTCCCTACCCCCCCACCCTCCAGCAACCCTCAGTTTGTTTCATGAGATTAAGAGTCTCTTATGGTTTGTGTCTCTCCTGATCCCATCTTGTTTCACTTTTTCCTTCCCTACCCCCACAATCCCCACCCTGCCTCTCAAATTCCTCAAATCAGGGAGATCATATGATAATTGTCTTTCTCTGATTCACTTATTTAACTCAGCATAATACCCTCTAGTCCCATCCACACTGTTGCAAATGGCAAGATTTTGTTTCTTTTGATGGCTGCATAGTATTCCATTGTGTGTGTGTGTGTGTGTGTGTGTGTGTGTGTGTGTGTGTGTGTATACCACATCTTCTTTATCCATTCATCTGTTGAAGGACATCTAGGTTCTTTCCATAGTTTGGCTATTGTGGACATTACTGCTATAAATATTCAGGTGCATATGCCCCTTTGGATCCCTACATTTGTATCTTTGGGGTAAATACCCAGTAGGGTGATTGCTGGGTCACAGGGTAGCTCTATTTTCAACTTTTTGAGGAACCTCCATACTGTTTTCCATACTGGCTGCACCAGCTTGCATTCCTACCAACAGTGTAGGAGGGTTTCCCTTGCTCCACATCCTTGCCAACATCTGTTGTTTCCTGACTTGTTAATTTTAGCCATTCTGACTGGTGTGAGGTGGTATCACATTGTGGTTTTGATTTGTATTTCTCTGATGCCGAGCGATATGGAGCACTTTTTCATGTGTCTGTTGGCCACCTGGATGTCTTCTTTGCAGAAATGTCTGTTCATGTCTTCTGCCCATTTCTTGATTGGATTATTTGTTCTTTGGGTGTTGAGTTTGATAAGTTCTTTATATATTTCGGATACTCGCCCTTTATCTGGTATGTCATTTGTGAATATCTTCTCCCATTCTATCAGTTGTCCTTGCCAATGTTTCTAGGAAGAAGTTGCTGTGGCTGAGGTCAAAGATGTTGTTGCCTGTGTTTTCCTCAAAGATTCTGGTGGATTCCTATCTCACAATGAGGTTTTTCATCCATTTTGGGTCTATTTTTGTATGTGAAGTAAGGAAATGGTTCAGTTTCATTTTTCTGCATGTGGTTGTCCAGTTTTCCCAGCATCATTTGTTGAAAAGACTGTCTTTTTTCCATTGGACATTATTTCCTACTTTGTTTAAGATTAGTTGACCATAGAGTTGAGGGTCCATTTCTGGGACTCTATTCTGTTCCATTGACCTATGTGTCTGTTTTTGTGCCAGTACCATATACTGTCTTGATGATTACAGCTTTGTAATAGAGCTTGAAGTCTGGAATTTGGGTCCCACCAACTTTGGTTTTCTGTTTCAACATTCCTCTGGCTATCTGGGGTCTTTTCTGGTTCCATATAAATTTTAGGATTACTTGTTCCATTTCTTTGAAAAAAAATGATGGTATTTTGATAGGGATTGCGTTAAATGTGTAGATTGCTTTAGGTAGCATAGACATTTTCACGATATTTGTTCTTCCAATCCATGAGCATGGAACGTTTTTCCATTTCTTTGTGCCTTCCTCAATGTCTTTCATGAGTACTTTATAGTTTTCTGAGTACAGATTCTTGGCCTCTTTGGTTAGATTTATTCCTAGGTATCTTATGGTTTGGGGTAGAATTGTAAATGGGATCAACTCCTTAATTTCTCTTTCTTCTTGTATAAAAATGCAATGGATTTTGTGCATTGGTTTTATATCCTGACACTTTACTGAATTCCTGTATGAGTTCTAGCAGTTTTGGAGTGGAATCTTGGGTTTTCCACATAGTATCATATCATCTGCAAAGAGTGAGAGTTTGACTTCTTCTTTGCCAGTTCAGATGCCTTTAATTTCTTTTTGTTGTCTGATTGCTGAGGCTAGGATTTCTACTGCTATGTTGAACAGCAGTGGTTATAGTGGACATCCCTGCCACGTTCCTGATCTTAGGGGAAAAGCTCTCAGTGTTTCTCCATTGAGAATGATATTTGCTGTGGGTTTTTCATAGACGACATTTATGGTATTGAGGTATGTACCCACTATCCCTACATTTTAAACAGTTTTGATCAAGAAAGGATGCTGTACTTTGTCAAATACTTTTTCAGCATCTATTGAGAGTATCATATGGTTCTTGTTCTTTGTTTTACTAATGTATTGTATCACATTGATTGATTCGCAGATGTTGAACCAATCTTGCAGTCCAGGAATAAATCCCACTTGGTCGTGGTGAATAGTCCTTTTAGTGCACTGTTGGATTCTGTTGGCTAGTCTTTTGGTGAG
The DNA here is from genome assembly GCA_004024625.1 of Mellivora capensis. Taxonomy (NCBI): domain Eukaryota; kingdom Metazoa; phylum Chordata; class Mammalia; order Carnivora; family Mustelidae; genus Mellivora; species Mellivora capensis. The sequence continues at coordinate 3,476 of PISX010033578.1, read as the reverse complement.
AATTTTTGCATCCGTGTTCATCAGGGATATAGGTCTGTAATTCTCCTTTTTGATGGGCTCTTTGTCTGGTTTGGGGATCAAGGTAATGCTGGCCTCAGTTTGGCAGTTTTCCTTCCATTTTTATATTTTGGAACAGTTTCAGGAGAATAGGTATTAATTCTTCTTTAAATGTTTGGTATAATTCCCCTGGGAAGCTGTCTGGCCCTGGGCTCCTGTTTTTGGGAGATTCAATCTTCTTCAATCTCCTTACTAGTTATGGGTCTGTTCAGATTTTCTCTTTCTTTCTGGTTCAGTTTTGGTAGTTTATATGTCTCTAGGAATGCATCCATTTCATCCAGATTGTCAAATTTGCTTGCCTATAGTTGCTCATAATATATTCTTATAGTTGTTTGTATTTCTTTGGCGTTAGTTGTGATCTCTCCTCTTTCATTCATGACTTTATTAATTTGAGTCCTTTCTTTTTTCTTTTTGATAAGTCTGACCAGGGGCTTATCACTCTTATTAATTCTTTCAAAGAACCAGCTTCTAGTTTCATTGATTTGTTCCATTGTTCTTTTGGTTTCTGTTTCATTGATTTTTGCTCTGATCTTTATTATTTCTCTTCTCCAGCTGGGTTTAGGCTTTCTTTGCTGCTCTTTCTCCAGCTCCTTTAGGTGTAGGGTTAGGTTGTGTATTTGAGACATTTCTTGTTTCTTGAGAAAGTCTTGTATAGCTATATACTTACCTCTCAGGAATGCCATTGCTGCATCCCAAAGATTTTGAACTGTTGTGTTTTCATTTTCATTTGTTTCCATGATTTTTTTCAATTCTCCTTTAATTTCCTGATTGACCCTTTCATTCTTTAGTAGGATGCTCTTTAGATCCATGTATTTGAGTTCTTTCCAACTTTCCTCTTGTGATTGAGTTCTAGCTTCAGAACATTGTGGTCTGAAAATATGTAGGGAGTGATTCTAGTCTTTTGGTACTGGTTGAGACCTGATTTGTGATCCAGGATGTGATTCTGGAGAGTGTTCCATGTGCACTAGAGATGAATGTGTATTCTGTTGCTTTGGGATAGAATGTTCTGAATATATCTGTGGTGTCCATCTGGTCCAGTGTGTCATTTAAAGCCTCTATTTCCTTGTTGATCTTTTGCTTAGATGATCTGTCCATTTCAGTGAGGGGGTGTTAAAGTCCCCTACTATTACTGTATTATTGTTGATGTATTTCTTTGATTTTGTTATTAATTGACTTATATAATTGGCTGCTCCCATGTTAGGGGCATAGATATGTAAAATTGTTAGTTCTTCTTATTGGATAGACCCTTTAAGTATGATAGAATGTCCTTCCTCATCTCTTATTATAGTCTTTGGCTTAAAACCTAATTTATCTGATATAAGGATTGCCACCCCAGCTTTCTTTTGATGTTCATTAGCATGGTAAATTGTTTTCCATCCCCTCACTGTAAATCTGGAGGTGTCTTTGGGTCTAAAATGAGTTTCTTGTACACAGCATATTGAGGGATCATTTTTTTAATCCATTCTGATAACCTGTGGTTTTGATTGGGGCTTTAGCCCATTTACATTCAGGGTAACTATTGAGAGATATGAATTTAGTGCCATTGTATTGCTTGTAAAGTGACTGTTACTGTATATTGTCTCTGTTCCTTTCTGGTCTGTTACTTTTAGGCTCTGTCTTTGCTTAGAGGACCCCTTTCAATATTTCCTATAGGGCTAATTTGGTGTTTGCAAATTCTTTTAATTTTTGCTTGTCCTGAAAGCTTTTTATCTCTCCTTCTATTTTCAATGACAGCCTAACTGGCTATAGTATTCATGGCTGCATATTTTTCTTGTTTAGTGCTGTGAATATATAATGCCAGTCCTTTCTGGCCTTCTGGGTCTCTGTGGATCGGTCTGCTGCCAATCCAATATTTCTGCCTTTGTATGTTACAGACCTCTTGTTCCAAGCTACTTTCAGGATTTTCTCTTTGTCACTAAGACTTGTAAGTTTTACTATTCGATGAGGAGGTGTGGACCTATTTTTATTGATTTTGATGGGGCATTCTTTGTGCCTCCTGGGTTTTAATGCTTGTTCCCTTTGCCATATTATGGAAATTCTCTACTATAATTTGCTCCAATATACCTTCTTCCCTCTCTCTCTTTCTTTTTCTTCTGGGATCCCAATTATTCTAATATTGTTTTGTCTTATGGTATCACTTATCTCTTGATTTCTCCTCATGGTCCAGCGGTTGTTTGTCTCTCTTTTACTCAGCTTCTTTATTCTCCATCATTTGGTCTTCTATATCACTAATTCTCTCTTCTGCCTCATTTATCCTAGCAGTAACAGCTTCCATTTTTTATTGGACCTCATTAATAGCTTTTTTTATTTCAACTTGGTTAGATTTTAGTTCTTAACTAACTAACTAAAATTTTATTAAATTTTTAATTTTCTTAAAATCCCCAGAAAGGGATTTTATTTCTCCAGAAAGGGATTCTCTAATATCTTCCATTATTTTTCAAGCCCAGACAGCATGTTGGTAATTGTCATTCTGAACTCTAGTTCTGACATATTACTAATGTCCATATTGATTAAGTCCCTATCCATTGGTACTGCCTCTTGTTTTTTGTTTTTTTTTTTTTTTGAGGTGAGTTTTTCGGCCTTGTCATTTTATCCAGATAAGAATAGATGAATGAGAGAACAAAATACTAAAAGGGTGACAAAGACCCCAGAAATATATGCTAACTAACTCAGAAGAGACCCGAAACCAGGGAGAGATGTAAGGGGTGGGGGGAATATATATATATATATATATATATATATATATATATATATATATATATATATGAAACTAGTCACTAGAACAGAGCCACCCACTTGATTTATATATATATTTATATATAAAATATATATATATAAATAAGGATAAACATGATGAAGGGTTGGTATATGACTGTAAAGATGAAAATCAAATAAGATTCTAAAAAAGGTAATTGACAAGAAGCTGGCTGGAAAAAGAAAAAAAAAGAGAAGAGAATGTAATCAAGCTGGAGACTAGAACAAAGACATGCACTATATTTAGAGTGATTTTGATTAGAAGAAATTGTGTCCCAAAATTTTAAAGGAAAAAACCCCACATGTATACAAAAAATAAGGTTAAATACAATGAAGGGATAAAATATGACTATAACAATGAAAGTTTAAAACGATTTTTTTTTTTTTTAATTTTTATTTTTTATGAACAAATTTTTATCCCCAGGGGTACATGTCTGTGAATCGACAGGTTTACACACTTCACAGCACTAACCATAGCACATACCCTCCCCAACCCAATGTCCATTACCCCACCCCCCTTTCCCGACCCCCGCCCCCCCGCAACCCTCAGTTTGTTTTGTGAAATTAAGAGTCCCTTATGGTTTGTCTCCCTCCCAATCCCATCTTGTTTCTTTTCTTCTTTTTCCGCCCCCCTAGTCCCCCATGTTGCATTTCCACTTCCTCAT
>PISX010033577.1:0-14950 GCA_004024625.1 Mellivora capensis | reverse complement strand
ACCAAGATGCCCTTCAACAGACGAATGGATAAAGAAGATGTGGTCCATATACACTATGGAGTATTATGCCTCCATCAGAAAGGATGAATACCCAACTTTTGTAGCAACATGGACGGGACTGGAAGAGATTATGCTGAGTGAAATAAGTCAAGCAGAGAGAGTCAATTATCATATGGTTTCACTTATTTGTGGAGCATAAGGAATAACACAGAGGACATGGAGAGATGGAGAGGAGAAGGGAGTTGAGGGAAATTGGAAGGGGAGGTGAACCATGAGAGACTATGGACTCTGAAAAACAACCTGAGAGATTTTAAAGGGGAGGAGGGTGGGAGGTTGGGGGAGCCAGGTGGTGGGTATTATGGAGGGCACGTATTGCATGGAGCACTGGGTGTCATGCAAAAACTATGAATTCTGTTATACTGAAAAGAAATTTAAAAAAATAGAATTCCAGCAGAACTAAAAAAAAAAAAACCCAAAACTAAAAATAGTTTTTTTTTTAAATTTCAAAAAGTCTTACACATGTTTAAAAAAACCTGCACCAGGAGGAATTAATCCTCATTTTCAAGAACCTAAAAGTTTTGCCAGCAATTCAGAGACTAGACAGAAGATGTATTTAACAGCAGTCTCTAAACATACTTCTGTATTTATCTGAACATACATGCCTCTGGTTCTTCACCACTTAAATTCCCTTATGCTCCGGGGTGTAGTCAGTCACCTGAAGGCTACAGGTTGTCAAAATTTGGTGCCCTTTTGGAGATCTATGCCTTTTCCTTCTTTAACTTCTCCTTTGGTGGTTCCTGCAAGGTTTAAAAAGTAGTTGGAATTCTAATGTCTGGATGATGTTTTCTGTTATGAAGAAAAGTAAAAGAAACTGGACATGAGATTCTGATTCCCTGGGGGACAGGTCGCGTTTCATTACTATTTGCGTCCCTTGTTCCAACACCAGCTGGGTCACAATAGGAGCTCAACAAATGTTTATAAATGTGGGAGGGGCAAGAGGCTGGTGCATTCATTGGTCCCTTAGAGATGGCCTGTGTTGGACTGAAACTTTTTGCTGTGGTCCCTTCCTGCCACTCTCAGATGAAACCTGGCATGGTTGGAAGCCCCAATTCTCAGAGGTGAGTTGAGATGCGCACTGATGTTAGAAAAAGGTCATGGAAAGCCTGAGGGAGGGGCTTGCTGTTGTCACCCATCTGCTTCCCACCTTTTCTTCTGCTCCACAAACTGGCAGCTTCCAGAAACCAGTTGGGATTTAGGGCAGTAGGCACTGACTGTCAGTCCTGGCGGCAGTGTCCGGACAACATGGCTAAAGAAAAGCCAAGTGTATTTGTCAGGGTTCTCTGGAGAAACAGAACTAACAGGGTGTGTGTGTGAGAAAGAGAAAGAAAGAGAAAGAGAGAGACAGGGAGGGACGGGGATTTTGAGGAATGGGCTCATGTGATTGTGGAGGCTGCAGGGTGGACCAGAAGGTGGATGCTTAGGGAAGAGTTGTGGTCCAAATACAGAGGTGGTCTGTGGGAAGAATTCCTTCGGAAGAGTTCTATTAAGACCTTCAATAGATTGGATGAGGCCCACCCACATTACGAAGAGTAATCTGCTTTACCTCAAAGTCTACTGATTTACATGTTAATCTCACTCAAAAAATTCATTCACAGGGTCACCTGACTAGTTCAGTCGGTTAAGCGTCTGACTCTTGGTTTCGGGTCAGATTGTGATCTCATGGGTGGTGGGATTGAGACCCTTGTCAGGTTCCACACTCAGCAGGTAGTCTGCTTGAAGATTTCCCCCCTCTCTCCCTCTGCCATTTTCTCTCTCTCTCTCTCTCTCTCAAATACATAAATAAATCGTTAATTTTTTTTTAAACCTCATTCACAGAAACATCCAGAATAGTATTTGACCCAATATCTGGGCACCATGGCCCAGCCAAGGTGACATAAAATTAACCAATACAGTTGGAAACATCAAGCAGATGTATTTAGTGACTACCAGTGAGATATCAGTGAGGCAGTTGTGTGCCTCCAGCGAGAAGGTAGCAAGCCGCTGACGAAAAGCATGTACCACTCCTGAGTCCAAGCCAGTCCTCGAAAGGCTTTCCCCTCACCTCCGCTTTCTACTATTCACAATACATTTCATATTTTCAAAGACATTTTCAGAGCCCATTGCCCAGGATGAGTTTGGCACCACCATTTTCTGAAAATGGGTGACTAGAGGGATCTGTGTATCTCTGAAGATGCAATAAATTACCCTCTGGGTCCGGGACTGGGACTAGCAAGGGACAGGTGTTTCCAGATTTCCAGCTTTCGACATACCCCCAGCGCTGCTCTGGTGTTAGGGCATATGGCAGTCGTGGGAATGACTGGGGTTCGTTTCACAGCCTGGCTTTCTATCAAGTTATGTTTTCACCAGTTTGTCGTTTGTTGCAGCCGTTTACAATCTCCCTTCCGTTACAGGGTGTTCAGTAATGTGATACATATTCCTGCGTGAAAATAAATAGACTTATTTAATGGAAACTAGCGAAAGTGAATTATGGAGGAAGATTTTTTTTTTTTTTTTTTTAGTAATTTCATGTCTTAGTGCGAAAATTGAAGACCTCTGGAGAGTTGAAAATTTAAACTTTAGGGATCACAAGAAAGTGACATCAGGAGTATATTGAAAATCATTTCTAATCTTTCTTCCATTTAGGTCTGGCCTTTGGCCAAATCATAACAGTAAATGAGGACACTTGCTGTAGTCCTTAAGTAATAGCTCATTATCTCAGTGTGCTGCTGTATCCCTTCGTTAGCTTATCTCTACCAGATGGCGGGTCCTTAAAGATAGGGGTTGTGTTAAATGCTATATTCCTAATGCCTGCACACTACAGGTGGTCAGTACCTAAGAACCTCAGACTCAACATGACCCAAACTGCCCCCACCCTTTTTTGTCTTCTTCCGAAGCTACTTCTCAGCTTTCGTACCCTGGTCACTACACATTGAGTCATCAAGCCTGAAGTCCTGTCATCCTCAATTCCCTGGCCCTATTTCCCATGTCCAGTCGTCAGGTTCTAGGATTCCATCCCAACAGTTGTTCCTGGTTCCCCCTGCTCTTTTTTACTGCCCTCCCGCTTTGCTCCTTCCCACCCTTCACCCGCACCCTGTAGTAGCTTCCAAATAGGTCCGCCTCCTTCCAGGTGACCCTCTCCCAGTCAGTTCCATCTCTGCCAGGCCTCTTTTTAAAGTGCAAATGCATCATGTCACTTCCCTGCCTCAAGTCTTCCAGTGGTTCTCCAGGCTGTTGGGAGAAATCCCAGACTGTACCTTGGCCCAGGAAATTCTCTGCAGCCGGTACCCACATATTCCTCTTACTCAGTCTTGACATTTGCCTTTGGCTCCAATAACAGAAGCCATTGCATCTCCATGAAATTTCCAGGATCTCCCTTTCTCCTCGCTTAGCTAGTTTCTGCAATACTTATTGTCCTTTCCTGTTTTATTATCAACATCTCTTCTTCCTTATTCTTTAGGGGACATTTTCTCTCCACCAGTAGGCGCAAGATGGTGGATCTTCCGGTTACAGGTTTTAGCCTCCCCTGGCAAAGGACAAGGTGTGGACCTTAGGCTGGGCCCCTGGATCCTCTTCTCAGGATTGGGGAATATGACCGGAGGAAGGACAAGAAATGCTAGGAGCTCTTTCACCCAGCTCTGACAGATGGCCAGCAGTCCCTAGCTGGCTGGACCCTCAGATCCTTTGGTCTGCTCTGACTCCTGCCTTTCCTGAGTCTGTCTTTATTAGGGTCTTTCTACTATCACCTCATTTTCCTGAGTTGGCCAGAGTTGAATTCTGTGCTTGTGACCAAAAAACCCAAATCAATACCATCTTGTTTTCTATATTGCAGCTCCTGGGAGCTTTCCGATCCCCTAACCTGACCAGAAATACTCCATCCTCTGCTCCCAAGGACCCTGACTGGCCTCGGCAGGCTGTGAATGACTTTGATACCTCGCACTGTCTTTGTTCCATAATTGCCACATGCTGAGGGCTGCTTGTGTGCCTTCATTAAAAAGAAACAGAGACGGGACTCAGACAGCACAATGTCATAGAAATCAAGGAAATGAATATTTATTTTTTCATCATTTTAAATAAAACCTTAAAATATATGTGCATTCTCTGCTTTAAACAACATAAACTGAGCACAGTCTAGCCCTTTTCTGATGACTCTGTGAATGCCCTTGGTTGCTGTGATGTTGCCTCAGGATCTTCTGAAGGGTCTTATCTTCTGCACCAGTGGTCCAAGGGCTTCTTTATAGCTGGCAGCTCTGCAGCTTCTCTCCTGTCACCTCTGTATTGGCCCTTATTTTTCAATGTTTCTTTGTTTCTATCAACAATCTTTTATAAAAAGCATGTCATGTGCCAGGCCCTGGGCTGGGTATTAGAAATGCAAAGAGATATGGCCACCATTGTATTCCCAAGGGGAACGCAATCTCGGGTAGAGGGCCGGGCAATTGACCAGAAACACAGTATAGGGAAAAGGGTATGTGCTGGGTGTTGGGAAATGCATAGGCAGGACACCAGGCAGGACTCGTGATCAGAGAAGGTTTTCTCGAGGTGAGCCTTGAGGGAAAATGGGAGACATCCAGGTGAAGAATTTTCTGAACTTGCATTGGACATCTGTGTGAGGGGACACCTAACCTTTTCCCTACCTCTGGAAACGGCTGCCACTCTACTCCATCTCTGTGGTTCTCCTGGGAGCTACCACACTCATGGAATGCTCTACCCTATCTCCCCCTCCCCCTAGTCCATTGGTATTATGGTTGAGGTATGGGGAGCCTCACATCCCTTTGACTACGAGTGATTGCTCAGTTGGACACTGACTCAGGAAGCCCTTGAGAGTCCCCCCCTGGAATGCTTTGAATTGTCACTGAAACACAGAGTCTTTGTGGAGCTAAGAGCAGCAAGATGGGGGACGCAGGAGCCGGCCTTCGTGTTGCTCGCCCTGTGGAGAGAGCTATTCAGCAGTGAGGGAGAAGGAAGGCCACTGAAGGAAGGCACTGGAAGAGATGAAGAGTCCTGGAGATATCCAGACTCTGACTCCAATTATTCCTGAGGCCCAAACACAAGCCTGCTTAGGGCTTGCTGGCCAGATCCCACGGATCCCTGGATCCCATGACACATTCTAGTAACTTCCAAAAAATTCTCAGTTATTTAACAAATGATTTATGATAAATAACTAAATTCCTAAGAAAGAGCTTACTAAAAAAGTACTGGAAAATGCAGTGTCCTAATCTCTGGGGCCCTCCGTGTCCACGAGTCAGTAAGAACTGTAAGACACGCCCTCTACGTAGAAAACTGGCCAGCATGATGGCGGGATGGTTTCATGTGCATGCTGGGTATTGTACTCCAACAGTGCTTGAGGTTTCTAAGCAGATGGTTTTATAAATCTGATTTGTGAGAGCCAGGTTGGAGCCTTTAGTCACACCCAGCCTAGATTACTTAAAGGCCATCAAAGAAGGGACTGTCTGATGCTCAGGTCAGAGACCCATGCCTTCTGCAGAGGTGCAAACTCCCCTTTCCTTCCCTGCCTCTTCTTGACTCTTGTTACCTCAGATCTCAGATTGCTTTTAGCCTTAGATGATCATGTCCTCTGGATTAGAGCTGTCCTAGACATCAACCTCTTTCCTTAGGGCATTGCCTTTGATGGTGTACTTCCTGTTTTCTGGTTGGGTGGTTTGTTCATTTTAGCTTATGACCATCTCTGAGTCTGTTCTTAGTATCGGCTTTTTATGTCCACACTAAAGACTTAAAGGGAGCTTTGAACCAGAAAGGGGCCCAGTCTCTGCACTGTGTGCTCAGAGGCCAGCCATATGCTCATTGGCTACAAGATGCATAATAATTTAAGGCAGTCCTTCTTGAAGTTGAGGAAGAACAGAGCACAGGGGATTATAAAGAAACCTCTGAGAAGTGAAAAGCAAAAACAGTAACAAGGAGAAACATCTGGGGTCCACAAGCAGAGGGTGGGAAGAATATCCGGGGGAATGAGGCTAGCGACTGGGGCCAAACCTTTGTGGGACTGTTATCCAAGTCCTTGATTGTTCCCAGACCCATATGGGTCAGACAATTAGACTTCTATTAGTCCTTATTTTGGGATTTTTCCAGGCATCTGTAGAGGAGCATTTACTCCCAAATTCAGGAGCTCAGCCCTGAGTCTTAGCTGTTGATAAGAAAGTTCGACAAAGACATTGACTCCAGTCCTTGTAGATGGGAACAAAGATCAGTCTAATTTTCAATACCAATATCGATTCTGTCTGTCCTTGAACTTTGCTCTCCTACTCCAAACCTCCCTGAGGCACTAAGAGGGTGAGGAAAACAGCAGGTCTTGTGAGATAGGTACATCTCAAAGCGGCAGGTTGAACAGGTTTTCAATGGTCCCATTCACCTAGACGGAAACACAGCCACTGTGGAGGTGAGTTTGGGCTCTCGTCCTAAGATAGAAAGGGTTTTCTTGCTACTTGGAAAGGTGTTCCAGAAAGGCACCTTAGTGGAGAAAGTGAGGAATGACAGAGACGGACCTCACAACGTGCCCTTCGTCTTCCTTAACACCTTCCGGCTGTGGGCGCTCCCACCTGACTAGTACCCTGCCATCTTCATTCTCTTCCTGCTGTAGGACATTGGCATTAGATACATTGTTAAAATAAAATGCTGAGTGATGAACGAGGACCTGCCATGAAAGAAGTCAAGAGAACAGGTTCTAAAAGTCTCCTCGGAGGCTCAGAGAGGATGGCCAGAGCTGTGCGAGCTGCCCTCCCCCAGGGGCTACGCCCACCCCTGTGTCATGTGACATGGGCATCCATGCAGCTCAGACCTCAGGAAGCCTGCTAGTTGCTCCTTTGTCAAGTCTGGCTCTGTGGCTCCCACCGACCAATGGCTTCTCAGTTCGGAGGGAGAGAGGCAGCATGCGAAGCAGGCCATGAGAAAATCTGCAAACTCTATTTCCCACGCAAGCAAAGGCGGATTTCAAAATTATTATTTAAATTATACACAGGTATTTAAGGAAAGACTAAGACTTGCCAGGTGAAGCAAGCAGCCAAGTTCTCAGTAATTGCCTTGATTCCTCCTTCCCGCTGTTGCACCAGCTCTAAAACTCCCAGTCTTCCTGGATTTTAAATTCTTAAACTTTCACGTTCTGAGCTGGAAGGATTACAGAGAGGAGCCTGTTTCAATGTATTGAATTAGCCCATGGGTGGAGAAGGCGGCAGCCCCTTCTTTCGACTACAATGTTGCTAGATAGAGGGTCAGACACCAGAGGGTTGGACATTCCTGTTAAACCTTCAGTGTACTGAAGTCTGCTGCTCCCTATTAGGGAAGTTAAAGTTTGAATGTAACCACTATATTTATAAGACTTTTTTTTTAATTTAAATGAAATGAGGTTGAGGAGAATATGATTTCATTGACCATGTTGGTCAGTTACAGATGCGTTGCGCATGGGGAGTGGGTGATGGTCTTTTGTGCTCCTTGATTTGTACATAGCCCAGTCTCTCTATTTATCTGCAGACAAAGAAAAACAACCTCCTGCTCTCTTTTATTGAAGGGTCCCCAGGACTCCGTGTTTGCTCCTGAGCTCTGTTCTGAGTATGTGCCTCCTTTGCTTGTACTTTGTATTAAAAAAAGAAAAATAAGAAAGGAGCACCTGGGTAACTCAGTGGGTTAATTGTCTGACTTCAGCTCAGGTCATGATCTCAGGGTCCTGGGCTCCAGCCCTGAGTTGAGTGGAGTTGGGTTCTGCACTCAGTGGGGAGCCTGCTTCTCCCTCTCCTTCTGCCCCTCCCCACCATACATACTCTCTCTCTCTCAAGTAAATTTTTAAAAAGCATAAGAAAAAGAACCCTTTACTGTTGAGCATGTTGGCTTTGTCCCCTCTATTTTAATTATTTTTCTGTATCATTTTCTCTTTTTGCAAACTTTTGTTTAAAAATGGCTTTATAAAAAGGTTTTTTATTGTTGTTGTTGTTGTTGTTTTGTTTATTCATTTGACAGACCGAGATCACAAGTAGGCAGAGAGGCAGGCAGAGAGAGAAGGGGAAGCAGGCTCCCCGCCGAGCAGAGAGCCCAACGCAGGACCCGATCCCAGGACCCCGAGACCATGACCCGAGCTGAAGGCAGAGGCCCAACCCACAGAACCACCCAGGCACCCCTATAAAAAAGGTTTTTTAACACACTCCCCCAGATAAATTATATACAGATTTATCTCTTGCAATGTTGAGATTGTAAAGGAATGGAAGGTAAAGGGGGGGTAGTGATATGGGGATTAGATATCCAGCAAAGGGGAACCCTCATCAGGAGTCACATCTCCAGGACAAGAGCCTGAGAGAGCAATAGTGGGAACATAGCATCCCCCAATCCTTGGAATCATAGCCAGTGGCGTCTCCAGGCTTTGGGGACAACTGTGCAGGGAAGATGAAGAGACACCAACCAAAATCTGTTCATTACTCCACAGCTCTGGCCCCCAGCCCTGGGGAGAAACCCCCGGGCCTGGATTTTTGGGCCCCCATCAATAATTTGTGAGCCTCAATCTACAACTCAGCACATTGGCTTTTGGTGAATCAGCCCTTCAGCAAATTTAGTCATTAGTCTTTGAAGAATTGATTTTTGGAGAAATGAACGAGAACCCTCCAGGCCCTGTCTCACAGTCCGGTAGACACAGTTAGGTCAGAAAGTTTAAATAGCTCAACTTCTAGGTTGAGTTGGAGCTTAAAAGGGATAGATTTTTTGCAGGTGGGGCGGAATTTCCCTGAGGCCCCTGTGCTCTCCACGCCAGAACTGTGTGCTGTAGGAGAAGAGAAGTGTGTCTGGGAAATGACACCAAGTGAAGGGGCTGGGAACCAGAAGAAAGGAAAGGACTGCTTTGGACTGCTGTTGTGGGTGGGAGGGATCAGACAGAACATTCCGTGTCTTCATTGCTGGGCAGGCTGTGTGTGTGTAGCTTGCTCATTTCCATGCGCCGGCTGTCCTCTGCTTGCCAAGACCATCATTACCCCAGACAGTCTGGCTGCCCAAACCTCCCCGAGGGACGAGGCTCCTTTGGGTCAGGCCTGTCAGGTGTCCCAGGCTCTGAGATGCTGCCTGTGTTCATCAGCTGCTTGTGATGTGATGGCTCAGCATCCTGTGTCCTCATGCACCCTCCAGGGCTGCACCAGGGCCATTCGATTTGCCCTGGGGTTTGTGCTGTCCTTTCTTTGCAAAGGTATGCTTTCCACTGCTGAGAGGCTGACCTTTTCCTACTCACTCCTCTTCCCATTAAACGAAGCTCAGAGACTTCCAGTTAAACCTTGTCGCCTTTACACAGCCAGCCCTTGAGTTGGCTTGGGGCCTCTCAGCCTCCACACCCCACCTCCCCCACACCTGAGGGCAAAGATGGCTTCCCCCTTTCCTTTCCTTTCTCTTCTGTAAAATGATGGGGGTGGTTTTAAATATCTTTATATTCTTTCTCTTTGTGTTTTTAAACATCTTTATTGGGGTAAAATGACCGTGAACCGTATTACCTGGAGTGAAGTCTGGGGAGACCAGATGCAAATCAAGAGAAAGACATTGCCACAATCAAGAGAGTGAACACATCTATCCCCTGCAAAGGTTTCCTTGTGACCTTTGGGGGTCTTTTCTCCCCAGGCAACCATTGATCCTTCTGTCACTGTAGTTGAATCTGCATTTTCTAGAATATTACAAATTTGGAATCATATAGTGTTATCTGATATCTTTTACTCAGCAATATGATTTTGAGATTCAGCCATATTTTTTTGCATGTGTCAATAAAAAGTTTGGTCCTTTTTATTGGTGGGTATCATTTGTTGTATGAATGTTCCATTCACCTGTTGATGAACATTTGGGTTATTTTCAGTTTGGGCTGTTATTACAGATAAAGCTTCTAGGGACATTCAACCACATCTGTGCACATACATTTGTAAAGTGTATATATACTCTTATTTCTCTTGGACAAATACCTAGGACTGGAATGGCTGAATCGTATGGAACGTGTACGTCTGGCGTTCTAAGAGAAAACTGTTTTCCAAAGTGGCTATACCTTTGCATGTTCTCACCCACCGTGTTCCAATGGCACCACGCGGTATCCTAGCACACGGTATGGTCAGTCCTTCAAATTGTATTCATTCTAGTGGGAGTGTGGTAATATCTTATTGTAGTTCTAATACGCATTCATCCAGTGACTTTTGGTGACAAGCATCTATTTGCTGTCAGCATATCTCCGCTGGTAGCCTGTGTGTTCTGATCTCTTGGGTATTGTTTTTTTAACCAGTTTCTTTGAATTCTTATTGTGGCGTTGTAAGGGTTCTTTATATAATCTAGTTACCAGTCTTTGGCTGCTTGTAAGTTTTGCATGTCTTCTTGCAGTTTGTGTCTTACCTTTTATTTTCATATGCCTTTCCTTTCGAAAGGCAAAAGGAACATTTTGAGAATGTAAATTTTATTTGCTCTTTCTTTTTAAATGTTGTGCTTTTTGTATTGTATTTAAGAAATCTTTCCAAAACAGAAGTCAGTAAGAGTTTCTTTTCTGCTTTTCCTAGAAAAGTGATAGTTTCAACTCCCACATTTAGATCTCTGCCCATTTCAGTTAACTTTATATATGATATCGATACCTAATCGTTCTAGGACCCTTTGCTGAAAAGGTTATGCTTTCCCCATTGAGTCGCCTTAGCACTGTTGTCAAAAATCGATAGACCATATACACGTGGGTCTGTTTCTGAGCTCTTCCGTTCCAGTCATCACTTTGTCTACGTTCCCACGAAAGCTGCAGGGCCTTGTTCATCCCAGACTTGTAATAAGTCTTGAAATCACGTAGAGTTAGGCCTTTAACTTGGTTTTTCCTTTTTGGGGTTGTTGTTCTGGTCATTCTGTATCATATTCCTTTGGCCTGTGCCCCACCTCCATCTTCCTGCAGACAGATTACCTCTGTTCTCCTGCCCCCTAAGAGGACCTTGGGGGAGTTCTCCTTGGTATAGAGTAGAGCCTGTGGTAGAAAGGACAAAAGCAGCCTGTCCTTTGCTCATGGGGATATTTTGACCAAAGTTGGGCTGCTGTGGGGTGAAGGAGCCAACTTCCAAATGGACAGATCAAGTCAGATTCTGCCCAGGTCTCAAGGTCTGAATAGTTCAGACATAGGAGAAACATTTATTTGGAGAATGATGGTGAATCACAGGGGGAAAAAGATGGGATAAGTTCCCATGGCTTTTCTTCTAAATTCTTTTGCAGCAGCATGCCAGGATTTGTATAAAGAGAAAGTTTATTGGCAGGTTGTGAAGGAGAGAGTGGGATGAAGTTGATCTCTCAGGCTGGCGAAGACCTTACTTGTATATGGTGTTTTTGTTTCAAGGTTTGCAAAATGCCTTACAAATGTCAAAGTGCCAGATAGTCATTAATCCTTCTAGCACCCCCGAGAAATGAAGAATGCAGTTGATTGTTTGAGATGAATGCAAATGATCTCCCACCTATGGTCACCCGTTCCCAAACTGAACGGTGAATGATGGAGGAATTCCTTCCTGTGTGCCAGTGGGATATTGATGGGGTATCTAGAGCTCCTACCCAAGGAACACCCAGGAGTCACATTTTTCTGAATACTAGTCATCTAAGAGGCTCTTGCTAACAACTGGACAGCTATTTCTCTGACAAACTTCCTCCTCTTTTGGGTAAGAAATCCTGTATTCTTGCTAAGTAATCCTACTCAGATAAAAATATGTGCTCTTTTTTCTATGAAATCTTAATATTTTATGTACAAGTAGGCACATATGTATAAATTTACACATTTACAAACTGTTCTTTGGGAGACAGGAAGAGTAAATGAATCATTTTCTTTATAGAAACTGTAGAATTTTAGAACACGTAAGGGAGTTTGAAATGACCTCATTGTTTTTGTTTTACGGGTAAGGCCATTGACACACACAGAGCTGAGTGACATCTGCAGCCCATAGAAGGAGCAGAGCCACACCTAGAACCCAGCTCGCTGGACTCCCAGTTCGGTGCTCTTTCATTAGGGTAGAATGGACACAGCACAAACACAGAACATGTGTCCTAACTCCCCACTCCCAAGTCCATGGCAGACATGGACAGTCAATGCCGGTATGATGCTCACACTTGAACCTCACCATCTTCTTCCACCAGAGATCCAGGCCATGAGAGTCGACACAAGAGAAGCGATTAAGGCGAGCACAGACTTCAGAGTCAGGCAGACTGAGAACGAATCCTGGGCCATTTCATACATTGCTGGGAGCTCAGACAAAACTAGTTAATCCTTCTGAGCTTCAGTTTCCTCTTCTTTAAAATGCGGAGGGGGCACCTGGGTGGCTCAGTCGGTGAAGCGTCTGTCTTCGGCTCAGTCATGATTTCAGGGTCCTGGAATCAAGCCCGGCATTGGGCTCCCTGCTTAATGTGAAGTCTGCTTCTCCCTCTAACTGCCTCCCCACGCCGCTGCTCATGCTTGCTCTCTCCCTCTCTCTCTGAAATAAAGAAATAACATTAAAAAAAATAAAATGGGGAGAAGAGTCACACCTATCCCGTTGGTCCAGGTTGAGGATGGACTGTGTTAAGTCACACAGAACAGCACACTTCTGTAAGTGCTCAGCATGGGCAGTGGGGGGTGGTGAGTGTTCATGAGATGACACCGGTGGGGATGGTAATGATGAGTCTTCAGTGCCATCCTGCTGTCCTGTACTCCTGTCACAACCGAAATCAGATGCGTAAGGCCATTCTCTCATCCAGCCTCATACACACGTCTGAGGGTGGTGCGGCTTTACTTGTCCATCTTGCTTCTGCTTTCCTCAACTCCCTCACGTTGAATCCACTGGTATATCCCCGCTGCTGGTCGAGGTTACATCCAGAACCTACCATCCGTGTCCGTCGAGGGGCTGTGGTGTGGGTTGTGTGATGTCCTCCCCCTAATTCATATGTTGGAACCCTTACTTCTATGACCTCAGAATGTGGCCTTATTTAGAAACTGGATCCTTGAGAACATAATTTGTTAAGATGAGGTTATCCTGGAGTAGGGTGTGTCCTAAAACCGAGATGACTGGTGTCTGTACAAAACGACCAGATGCCGTGGGAAGGCTGGAATTATGCGGTCCACACCAAGGAGGACCAGAGCTAGGAGAGAGGCCTGGACTGGATCCTTCTCTAGCACCTTCAGTGGGCATCTGACCCCGCCATCACCTTAGTGATGGTTGCTTGCCTAATTCTCTAGTTTCCTCTTTTAAGATTGAGGCCTTACCCGTTCCTAGCCTCAAGGACTCTGGTAAAACCAGCTCCTGCTTGGGCAGTAAAGCCCAGAAGACAGGGCCTCTTGAATGATGGATTGATGGATAACGGCAGCCTGCCACAGGACCCCTGAGTGCTCAGCCTCTGCCCGGCTCTCCTGCCTCACCATCTCCTCTCCTGGCCCCTGCCCCGCTTTCAGACTTGCACACAGACAGATTCGAGAATGAAAACTGTGCCTGGTGCCCCGTGGGCCCTTGGTTGCTCTCTCCAGCCCAGTGATATCACCTCTACCAGGCCTCAGTGGGCCTCCTGAGTCCTGATTCTATTTCCAAGCAACGTGTACGGGCTCCGTTGGGAGTTTCTGGAGGTAGGACAATTACGACCTCATATAAATAAAATATTCTGCCTGAGGATTCAGTGTATCTTTTATCATTAAAAATGTTCATTGTAGAAAAATGAAAGGAACAAAAAGAAAAACATAACCACTAAGCACATGACTTAGAGATACACACTATTAATATTTTGGTTTATGTTCTTGTAGGCTCCCCCTGCCTCGTTTCAATCTGTCTTTGTTTAGCTACTTAATTTCTATTTTATCAATGTAACATGAACACAGAATTATAAAACAATCCAACAGTTCTAAAAGGTTTATGAAAATGAAGTGCCTTCCTGTCTCCCTCTAGATTTTTGCTCCAGAGACGATCACTTTTAATTCCTTCATCTGTGCCTTCTGGCCTTGCACATCTTCGTTTTTTCCAAAATTTAGACCTTATGTATTCATTACCTATTGTGGCGAATCAGGGTTTATCTTTCTTACAAGTCTTCATCTCTGAATGCCCCTTTCCCATGCCCATATAGCATCTAATTTGGTGAAAACAGTTTTCAGAATATTAACACACATGGACAGATAATGTTCACAGCTGAACGTTATCATGTACTATGATCACAGCCATTTTCCCCCCCTGAAAGTTGAATGGTTACCTGTGTCTTATTTGCTCAGTTTTCTTTGCATTCGTTGCGAATTCTTCGCACACATCACAACATCTCAGGGCCTGCCTGGGCAATTTTCCTCAAGGCAATTCATATCAAATAATCCACTTTTCTTTTTTCTTTCCATCTTCCATTTTTCTTTCCCAAGACCCCCTCTGGAGACCTCCCTTAACCTTCTCCTTTTGCTGGTGGATTTCTGGACCCACTGTAGGATTTTTGTCCTGGGATTTTTCTCTGCTGTTGCTTGTGGAATCTGCCTTGTCTTTTTCCTGGGCCCCATTCCTGCTTTCCTGGATGTCAGGCCTTTCTCTTTCTTGTTGTACAAAGACTGCTGTTTTAAACACTAATGTTCATGTGTTTAACGAACTTTTTTGTGCATTTCCATTAGGTAGATATGCAAGAATGGGATTTGTGGTTTTAGGGAATGGATTTTTTCAGCTTTCCTTGATTGATGCTGATTTTCCACAATAAATGCACCAAATTATTATACCTCACTAGCAATTTCAGTCATTTCACATTCTTACCAGTACTGGATGTTGTCAGTTTTAAAATTTGAGCCATTTTCATTGATTTTAATTTGCATATGCTTAATGACTAACTTAATGATGTTAGCTATCTTTAAGTCATTTACATATGTTCTTTCACTGTGTGCCTATTTGAATTTTTGCCTGTTTTTCTGTTGGGTTATCTGCATTTTTCTTACTGATTTGTAATAGTTCATTTTATTCCAGATATGAAT
>PISX010033576.1:0-14937 GCA_004024625.1 Mellivora capensis | reverse complement strand
TGGGATTGGGAGGGAGACAAACCATAAGTGACTCTTAATCTCACAAAACAAACTGAGGGTTGCTGGGGGAAGGGGGTCGGGAAAGGGGGGTGGGGTAATGGACATTGGGGAGGGTATGTGCTATGGTTAGTGCTGTGAAGTGTGTAAACCTGGCGATTCACAGACATGTACCCCTGGGGATAAAAATATGTTTATAAAATAATCTAATTCTATATTTTGTAGTAACAAATAATTAAGGAAGGGTAAGTAAGATGATTGTATAAAAAAAATAAAGTTGAGAGAAACTGACCTTCCTAGAAATGTAAACAGATTATAAAACCATAATAGCTAAAACAGTGTGCTATGGCACATGGACTAACAGATCAAGACGACAATATAGACAATGTAGCATTACATTTTTATCACATTAACTTCCTTTAAATTTGTAAAGAACTTTTCCATATCAGTATTCAAAAATGAATTGTCTGATTAAAAAAGAGCAAATGATGCATATAAATAGTTCACAAAAGTAGAAATACAAATGGATTTTTTTAAAATTTAAAATCATTTTATATATAGAGTCCTATTAGTTTCAGAAGTAGAATATAGAGAGACTATGTACTCTGAAAAATAACCTGAGGGTTTTGAAGGGGCGGGGGGTGGGAGGTTGGGGGAGCCTGGTGGTGGGTATTGTGGAGGGCACGCATTGCATGGAGCACTGGGTGTGGTGTAAAACTATGAATTCTGTTACGCTGAAAAGAAAAAAAAATAAAATTATATATTATTAAAAAAAAGTAGAATATAATGATTCATTAGTTGCATATAACAACCAGTGCTCATTACATCAAGTGTCCTCCTTACTGCCCATCACCCAGTTACCTCATTGCTTCCCCCACCTCCCTACCAACAACCCTCAGTTTCTTTCCTATAGTTAAGAATCTCTAATGGCTTGTCTCCCTCTCTGATATTGTCTCCTTTTTATTTTCCCTCCCTTCCCCTATGATCCTGTGCTTTGTTTCTTAAATCCCACATATGAGTGAGATCATATATCAGACATAGGTCAGTCTTTCTATGAATGAATTTTTTCGCTTAGCATTTTACCCTCTAATCCCATCCATGTCGTTGCGAATGACAAGAATTCATTCTTTTTGATGGCAGAGTAATAATATTCCATGGTGTATGTGTGTGTCTGTGTATGTATATGCACATACCACATTTCTTTATCCATTCATCTGTTGATGGACATCTAAGGCTCTCTCCATATTTTGGCTATTGTGGATGTTGCTGCTATAAACATTGGGGTGTGTGTGCCCCTTTGGATCACTATGTTTATATCCTTTGGATAAATACGTAGTAGTGCAATTACTGGGTCGAAGGGTGACTCTACTTTTATCTTTTTGAGGAACCTCCATACTGTTTTCTAGAGTGGCTGCACCAGCTTGCATTTCCACCAACAGTGTAAGATTATTCACATCCTTGCCAGCATCTGTTGTTTCCTGAGTTGTTAATTTTAGCCATTCTGTCTGGTGTAAGTTGGCATCTCATTGTGATTTTGATTTGTATTTCCCCAATGATGAGTGATATTGAGCATTTTTTCATGTGTCTTTTGGGAATTTGTAGGTCTTCTTTGAAGAAATGTCCGTTCATGTCCTCTGCTCATTTCTTGACTGGATTTTTTTGTTTTTTGGGTGCTGAGTTTGATAAAGTCTTAATAGATTTTGGATACTAGCCCTTTATCTGATAGGACATTTGCAAATATCTTCTCCCATTCTGTTGGTTGTCTTTTAGTTTTGTCAGTTGTTTCCTTTGCTATGCCAAAGCCTTTTATCTTAGTGAAGTCGTAAGAGTTTATTTTTGCTTTTATTCTCTTGCCCTTTGAAGATGTGTTCAGCAAGTTGCTGTGGCCGAGGTAAAGAGGTTACTGCCTGTGTTCTCCTCTAAGATTTTGATGGATTTCTGACTCACATTTAGGTATTTCATCAATTTTGAGTTTATCTCTGTATATGGTGTAAGGAAATGGTCCAGTTTTATTATTCTGCATGTGATTGCTCAATTTTTCCAGCACCATTTATTGAAGAGACTGTTTTTTCCATTATATATTCTTTCCTGCTTTGTCCAAGATTAGTTGACTGTAGAGTTGAGGGTCTATTCTGGGTTCTCTGTTCTGTTCCATTGATCTACATGTCTGTTTTTGTGACAGTACCATACTGTCATGATGACTACAGCTTTGTCATACAGCTTGATCTAGAATTGTGATGCCCTGAGCTTTGGTTTTTCCTTTTCAGCATTCCTTGGCTACTCAGCGTCTTTTCTGGTTCCATAAATTTTAGGATTGTTTGTTCCAGCTCTGTGAAAAATGTTGATTGTATTTTAATAGAGATTGCATTGAATGTGTAGATTGCTTTGTGTAGCATAGACATTTTAACAATATTTGTTCTTCCAGTCCATGGCATGGAATGTTTTTCCATTTCTCTGCATCTTCCTCAATTTCTTTCATGAGTGTTTTATAGTTTTCAGAGTACAGATCTTTTACCTAATTGTTTAGTTTTTTCCCTAGATATCTTACAGTTTTTGGTACAATTGTAAAAGTGATTGATTCTTTGATTTCTGTTTCTTCTACCTCATTCTTAGTATATAGAAATGCAACTGATTTCTGTGCATTGATTTTGTATCCTGCCACTTTGTTGAATTCCTGTATGAGTTCTAGCAATTTTGGAGTGGAGTCCTTTGGGCTTTCAACATAGAGTATCATGTCATCTGTGAAGAGTGAGAGTTTGATTTCTTTGCTGATTTGGATGCCTTTTATTTCTTTTTGTTATCTGATTGCTGAGACTAGGACTTCCAGTCCTATGTTGAACAGTGGTGAGAGTGGACATGCCTGTCATGTTCCTGACCTGAGGGAAAAAGCTCTCAGTTTTCCTTGTTGAGGATGATATTTGCTGTGTGTTTTTCATATAGGGCTTTTATGATACTGAGGTATGTTCTTCTATCCCTACACTGTGGCCGTGTAGGCTCTATTTTGTCAAAACTTTTTCAGCATCTGTTGAGAGGGTCGTATGGTTCTTGTCCTTTCTTTTATTAATGTGGTATATCACACTTATCGATTCACAGCTGTTGAACCACCCTTGCAACCCAGAAATAAAACCCATTTGATCTTGGTAAATAATTCTTTTAATATACTGTTGGATTTGATTTGCAAATATTTTGTTGAGAATTTTTCCATCCATATTTATCAGGGATATTGGTCTGTAGCTCTCTTTTTCAGTGGAGTCTTCATCTGGTTTTGAAATCAGGATAATGCTGTCCTCATAGAATGAGTTTGGAAATTTTCCTTCAATTTCTACTTTTTGGAATACTTTAAGAAGAATTAGGTATTAACTTTCTTTAAATTTTCATAGAATTCCCCTGTGAAGCCATCCGGTCCTGGACTTTTGTTTGTGGGGAGATTTTCCATTACTGATTCAATTTCTTTGCTAGTTATCAGTCTGTTCACGATTTCTATTTCTTCCCATTTCAGTTTTGGTAGTTTATATGTTTCTAGGAATTTATCCATTTCTTCCAGATTGTCCAAATTGTTGGCATATAATTTTTCATAATATTCTCTGTTGTAAGAATTACAAATTAAATCACATAGATTGAAAAGTTTGCTAATGGACTGCATTGGTGTGGAATGGAGAAACAGCTAAGCTTTCTTGTTGAATTATAGATTAATATGACTTTTCGGGGGGGCACTTTACCAAATCTATCAAAATTTGCTCTGCACATATACTTTCATCTAGCAAATCTTACTCTAATAACATTCAACAGATACAGTTGCTCATGTCTGAAATTAAATAGGATGAAAAAGAATCATTATTGCATATTAGAAACAACCTAATTTCCCATCTAGTGACACAGTGCAATGTGATGCAGCTATTACAAAGATATATCTGTGTATACTGGTTTCCAAAATATATTGTTCAGTAAAACAATGCAAGATACACAGCAGTATGTATAGTATGCTATAATTTGGGGGAAGCAAAAACCCACTGTATATATAGAAGATCAATAGGATAAAATATAAAAATGGGTAATAGCAATTGGAGTGGGAGATATAATGGGGGCTTAAAAGAATGTTTGGGTAGTAGACTGTTTTAAATTTTGTACCTTGTGCATATGTTACTTACATATAAGAAAATAATGAAGAAAAAATGAGATCAAATATTTTTTTCTTAGTCTGTATATATATTAACATCTCAGTAAATAAAAGCAAGAAATATATTGTGTGATTGTGCTTTATGCAACAATCTTAAATAACCTTAAGGCTCTGATTAAAGAAGAGTTAAAATCTAAAAACAAGAGGCAAAATTTTAGTCAGTAAAGCTGAGCTTATCATTGTGAAAACAAATATTAAGAATAGGGTGATAATGTCTTCAACCTAACAGCTAAAGTAATTTCTATGAAGATTTCTAATACTAGTAGTAGTGAATTAACACTGCTGAGGTTTGTAAAGCTTGTAGTCTAGAAGCCAGGTTAAGTCCAAAACAGTATCTGTAGTTCATCTCCCTTGGGTTCTTGCTTCTTTATCATCTACACCAGTATGAGCTACTTGCTCAGGCCTTTTTGTTCTGACCAACCTCACTGGCTTCATAGACCCTTGGAGAATGTTAGAGCTGGAAGGATCTTCTGAGATGATATATGTGGTCACAATCTTTGTAGTTCTGACAGGGAAATTGTTGCTGCAGAAAAGTTAAGTAAGTTTCCTTGGATCATAGAGGTAGTTAATAGTGGAGCCAGGACCATTTACCAACTTTACTAACTTCCAGTTCAGTGCTGCATTTGCCTTATAAATTTTCCTTTTATGGGTTGTCCTTGTGTTCAACAGGAGACAAGAATAATTTACCAGGAGGTTGACATAGTCAATCTGCAGGTCCAAAAGCCCTGAGGACTCAGGACATAGATATGGATCCACAGCCTCTACTTAATGACTCTTTCTATCCTGTGAGCATTATCTGATGAGGATGTCTCATCATAAGGGTTTTGAGGAACACTAATAAGGTAGCCAGAATATCACATACCAACTGAGAGCAGTGTTACATCACAATTCTTGCTGCTATATCTATGTAACTTTCCCCCTGGTTGAGCTTCCTGGATGCTTCTAGGAGGTGGAATGCCTTTTAGAATCATTGGCATTAATATCCTTTAAGAATTCCATTGCAAAGTAATAAGAGGAAAGAAAATTAACACTAATAGGTACTTATCATGTGCCATGTTCTATATTTTATGCCTGGAGGTTCAGGGATTTAAAAGATATGATCCCTTCCCTCAAGAAGTCTGGTGCCTATCACAGGAGACAAATAAATGAATTGGTAGAAAACAATGCCGTATATACTATGGAAAATGCATCTTCACCATGTATTGTGAACATTGAATGTCAGTTCTAATTGCCTGGGGACAGACAAAGGTGAGTCTAGAAATGGACTCAGAGAATGTTTTATAGAGTAAATGATGAGTGACAACCAAATATTCCAGACCAACCAAGGGTAAGGAGTAGCACACACATGGCAAGGGCATTGAGGAAGCAAGATCTGTTTTACATTCCCTTTTCATGAGGCTTAAGCTGTTCACTATCAATATTTATTTTTTTCTTACTTTGTGTATAATCTGTTTCTTACAATTTGACAGATCTCAAAGTCCCAGAATAATTCAAAGTTCAGTTGCAAGTCTGTTTGTAATCGAAATCTGAGCTGTGATTGAGGATGCTGTGAAAAAAAGAGGCATCTGTTCTTTTTGCTTCATGTAACGCCATTGTTGTATTTTCTTCCAAAAAAGTTGAAAAAAGCAGGTGAAACACTTTACAAAGAATAAGCAGCTATATCCATGTGTGTGGTTATGATGGTGAGGGTGATGATGAAGATGAAGAAAACAAAGGATATCTGTTTTGATTCATGGCAGAGAGAATTCCCTTATATCTGATCAATTTATTGGTAAGTAAAGACAGCTTCTCTGTGAGCAAAAATCCTGAACAGAGCTGCTGTCAAGAAAAAATGACTTGGTACTACCTTGACATATCAGTAGGAACTGAAAAGTAGATAAATGACTTCCACTGGTATCTGAGAGCTGGCAGAAGAGGGATGGGATAAATGGGCTAATAACTCCATTTCTTCTAGCAAAAACTTCAATAAAAGGTAGCATATTTTGAGGTTCTGCGTGTATATGTCCTCAATTATAAATGGAGTCTGGCCTTTTTGAAATAATAGGGGTCAGGTGTCATAAAAACCAATGAGACTTTGCATATGTTTGTGTGTGAGTGTGTAGACAAATGTATACTGCTACATCGTACCTGCATACACACACACAGATACCTGCAAAGGTATTCACATGTATCAATATGACTCACTCACAGACTCATGTCTACTGTATTATCTGCAAGTGTCTCTCATACACTCTTCCATTCTGTGACTTTTTTTTTTCTTTCCAAATGACATGGGCATGTTAATTTGGGCCCAGGTATGTTAATATCACTCTGGAAACTGATGTCATTATATTACTGACACTATTCATAAAGAAACATCAGGAATGATTAACATGTAATGTAGTGGATGCTGTTTTTAAGTGCATGAGTTCACAGCAATTAAACCTGCTGTTTTTGGATGCTCTGACAAAGGACCCAAACTGGAAATAGTTCTCCTCAATTATTTTAATAAAATTATTTCAATGAACGAAATTTTAAAAAATTGGCTAATATAAAATATTTTTGTCAGAAATTGAAATTGATCCCATGCTGCATAATTTAATTTTTCTTTGCTTGCTGTTTTCTCCTTCATTAACTATACAGAGATAAGGTATCATAAAGAAGATAGATGGACTAGTGGACTATCTATAAGAAATATGCTTCCAAGAAATATTATGGATGTTTGGACTAGACATCGACCTAAATATCAGAATTAGCTGGGAAAATAAGACAGAAAATCTTAAGCCTCAGATTTAGTTTTGCACAGAGAGGCATATAAATGAGGGAATTTGAGTTGCAAGGAAAATAAACCCAACAAAATTTGCTCGACTATGAAGGAGGGGAGATTTGGGTCATTATATAAACATGACAAACAATTGCATTGACATTAATAACAAGGAACAAAGTACAGCTGGGTCTCCTGGAACTGGAACTAGATTGTTGGGAACTAATCAGTCTCTCTCTCTCTCTCTCTCTACACACACACACACACACACACACACACACACACACACACACCATATTTTCCCTTCCTTCTTTTTATGACATGAGGGAATTCCCTTCCTTCCTTCCTTCCTTCCTTCCTTCCTTCCTTCCTTCCTCCCTTCCTTCCTTCCTTCCTTCCTTTTCTATCAGTTTGTGTGTTGCATTCTCCTTTCTGGAAAGCAAGTTTTCTGCTTACTCTTGTATCACTTCCCCCATAACTATGGCTTGAATGTGGCTATGATTTGTCTGGGCATAAACTTTGGTCTCAACACTACATGGATCTTTATCTATAGAATAACATATTGCCATGTGGAAAATCTCTCTGTTTTCTAGTTCAGTTTCTCAGGAAGAATCCACTGTGCCAATGGATTGTCTAGCCTTTTTGTTAAATCCATGTATTGCCAGTTGTGTTCAGAGAGATGATAGCTGTGAGTATGAAAAAAAAAAAAACATGAGTGTATGAGATGTCATGGAATGAATAATTCTTGGGAGCAGACAATTTGTTTGGGTTCTAGTTCTGGCTCTGCTGTGACCTGATACTGTGTCCATTTGTCTTCTAAGACAGCTCATCTTCAAAATAATGTCTTCTTGGAGGAGGTCACCAAGAGGATGTAGCTGCTTGTTGGCTCATTCACTGAACCTGGGCAATCAGAGACTCCTCACTCCCCTCCCTTCTGTCTATGGAATATATATTCTGCTCACCATTCCCACAGCTATGGCTGTTTAAGGATCTAACCTTAAGAGAGTAATGTTTTGTTGAGAATGGATAGTACGGGCGACTGAACTCAATTAAGGCCTCTATATAAACTTTGAAGATTCTAGTTGGCAGGGGAAGATATCCACTCATCTTGCAGGCTGCCCAAGATAAGCCTCATAAGTTCCCTTGTTTACCACACCTGCTACCTACCATTCTGGAATGGCCTGTCTCTTTCATCCATCTCTCACTGGGGACCCTTTTCTGTTCTCACTTGGGAAGCTCCTGAGGTTTTGAACCAACATGTCTATATTATAATATTTTCTAAGTTTCTTCTTAGTTTGAGATTGGCCAAATATGTGATACATGTTGAAGAAAGTCTTCACTGTTGGGCTTGTGACAGAATGTAGTAGGATAAATGGGGGTGGGGTGTAAGGACCTATTTAGCCAGAGTGCTTCCAACTGTTAAACAATAACCTTGTTCTTTAACCCTTAAACTGTCCCTGCTCCCCTTCCCCCAGTGGACTTACTTAAAAACAAGTCCCTGAAACCAGCCTCAGGTAACAAAGCCCAAATACAATTGTGGGTCAGGCCAGGTGGAGACATCTGATCAGTGGGGGGTTGCTTACTGTCTCCCTAGCTACCACGGAGTATGGGCCCCACCCTCTGGGCACCTTTTGGGTGCCAATTCTGACCAAGGTGATAGGCTAATTCAAATGTCTACTAGGGTAAATTGTAATTCAATTGGTCACCTAGCATGACTGTGCAGCTTTCTCTGTGTGTTACAATTTCATTGGCCACCTGTGTGTGGCGAGGCCCAACCACATGGCCTTTGCCTTTAAAAGCTAGTCTGTGAAGCAGAGAGAGGTCATCCTCTTTGTAAGAGGCGGGGCCCCGAACGTTTGGTTTGATTCTTGATGCTTGGTGCAAAATAAAGCTTTGCTTGACCTTCACTTTGTATCAGTCTCACTCCTTTAATCACGGACCCATTATTGGGGGACCTAACAGGGGGGGGGGTGGGGGGATCAGAAAACACATCAATGTTTCTAGCTCAATTTTATGATTTTAGAACTCTGAATTTGTATGTTAAAAAACAAAACAAAACATAGGTTGTGTTGAGGTCAGTGCAATGTGCAATGCTAAAAAAATTCCAGCCTAGAGCTGAGATACATGTTTATTTTGTTTAATAGGTAATTGCTTATCACAAATTTCAGAAGTACCTGATTTGTATGAGCCTTTGCAGTAAAGTTGGAGTGCAAAAACTTTTGTTCTTCTTTTGTCATGGGTTAGAAAAAGTGGTTGTATGTGATTTTTGGTCAAGTAGTTAGTTCTGTTATGTTTTGGATATTAGTTGTGGAATTCAGCAAACCTGATTCCCTGCTGTGTGAAATGGGAAACCAGGAGAAGAAAGATCTGTGAGGAGAATAAGTGAGCTCAGTGCTTTGATGAACAGGAGGCCAGGTGTTAAATTTAATTGCCTCCAGAAAAAAACCAAAATTTTCCTCTTCAGCATTAGTCTGCACTTTCTAATCATGGTGGACTTTTACAGGTGGAAGAAAGGAGATGGTGTATGTGGCAAAACATTTTAAAGGAACATGTTCATTTTCTCTTTATTGATAGATATTTATTATATAAAACAAAGAATTAAAAATAATATATCAAAAATATATCAATTTTCTCAGATATTAACATTCACCATATTTACTTCAGACTCATTTAAGAAGCAAAATAACTGCAGATCAAAGTGGAATTCCCAAGATACCCTCCTTGATCCTGTTTCCTGTTTTTCTCACAAAAATTTAATATCTTAAAATCATTTTATCCATCATGGAAAGGGAGAGACAATGTTTATGGTCGCATATAATTTCTACATATTCATACATCCATAAACATATACAATATGATATTCCATGTTACATATTCATAGCTGTCTTTGAATGAATGTTTGTAAAATTTATAGAACTGGTATAAGTTTTTCATTCTAAATCAAGTTTATGGGGAATTATCTGTACAGATAAATATTAGCCACCATGTATTTATTCATTCTCTTTTAATGAGTGTTTAAATTGTTTCCATTTTTAAATTATTAACCACATGAATATTCTTATTTACATCTCCGTAGAGATGTGTGCTACTGTTTCTCTGTACCTCCACAGGTACAGAGGTTGGTCTAAGGATACCCCCTCTTCCATTTTACCTCTTACTGACCAATTGCTTTCCAAAGAAATTATATTAATTCATAATCTCACCAGTAATATATATTATATCTTACTTCTTCATGTCTTCAACATTAATTGAAAAGTTCAAAGTTTTAAATTTTGTCAGTATGTTGAATATTTAAAAATCTTTCACCTTGTCTAACTTGCATTTCCTGAAAATCAGTGGAATTATATATTTTTATGGATTTATTGGTTATCCTTTTTCTATAAACTACCTTTTTGTAGAACTTGTTAATTTTCCACTGAATTGTCTATCCTTTTCATTAAGATTTATAAAGTATTTAAAAAGTTGTTGATGCTTGTTCCTCAATAAAAATTTTCTTTTACCACTTGATTTTTAAACTTTATAGTGTTTTCTCTGATTCACAGAAATTGTAATGTACTCACATTTATTAATATTTCCTTTTACATAACCTGCCATTGAGGAATTCTTTGAAAAATATTTTCCTATCTTAAGGTCATAAAAAATGTTGTCTTATATTTATTTGGTAAATTTTAAATATAATCATTTAAATATTAAAGTAAGTATTTAAACCCATCTGAAATACTTCAAGTGAAATGTATGGATTTTTTCCACAATAACCAAGATAATTTAACAATCTGAAGTTTCCTACTGACTTTTATTTTATTTTTTTAAAGAGTATTTATTTATTTTTTTGACAGACAGAGATCACAAGTAGGCAGAGAGGCAGGCAGAGAGAGAGGAGGGAGAAGGCTCCCTGCTGAGCAGAGACACCCCTGCCCCACCCCCCATGCAGGGCTCCATCCCAGGACCCTGGGATCATGACCTGAGCTGAAGTCAGAGGTTTTAACCCACTGAGCCAACCAGGTGCCCCTCCTACTGACTTTTAACGCTACTACTGTCCTAAATTCATATACAGGTGTTTCATCTTTTTGGGTTCATTATTTTAAAATGAAAATTAGAAGTTAATCCTACTACCTTGTTGTTTTTCTAATTTGTACTTTATTTTTCTTTTTTCGTTTTACTTTTTTTTTTTTTTAACTTTCTATATAAATTTGTGACTGGGGCTATACCAAAATGTAGAAAAACCTGTTAAAATACTCATTATAATTATGCTAATTTGGAGACATTTCCATCTTTGCGACATTAAATCCTCTCTTCCATATCCATGCTATATATCTCCATTTGTTCTTGTCTTGAATAAAATCTTGACATCTTTCTTTATATTTTAATTTCTTTTCAGTAACAGAATTCATAGTTTTGCACCACATCCAGTGCTCCATGCAATGTGTGCCCTCCATAATACCCACCACCAGGCTCCCCCAACCTCCCACCCCCCGCCCCTTCAAAACCCTCAGGTTGTTTTTCGGAGTCCATAGTCTCTCATGGTTCATCTCCCCCCCAATCTCCCTCAACTCCCTTCTCCTCTCCATCTCCCTATGTCCTCCGTGTTATTTGTTGTGATTCACAAATAAGTGAAACCATAAGATAATTGACTCTCTCTGCTTGACTTATTTCACTCAGCATAATCTCTTCCAGTCCCGTCCATGTTGCTACAAAAGTTGGGTATTCATCCTTTCTGATGGAGGCATAGTACTCCATAGTGTATATGGACCACATCTTCCTTACCCATTCATCCGTTGAAGGGCATCTTGGTTCTTTCCACAGCTTGGCGACTGTTGCCATTGTGGCTATAAACATTGGGATACAGATGGCCCTTCTTTTCACATCTGTATCTTTGGGGTATATACCCAGTAGTGCAATTGTAGGGTCATAGGGAAACTCTATTTTTAATTTCTTAAGGAATCTCCACATTGTTCTCCAAAGTGGCTGCACCAACTTGCATTCCCACCAGCAGTGTAAGAGGGTTCCCCTTTCTCCACGTCCTCTCCAACACATGTTGTTTCCTGTCTTGCTGATTTTGGCCATTCTAACTGGTGTGAGGTGGTATCTCAATGTGGTTTTAATTTGAATTTCCCTGATGGCTAGTGATGATGAACATTTTTTCATGTGTCTGATAGCCATTTGTATGTCTTCTTTAGAGAAGTGTCTGTTCATATCTTCTGCCCATTTTTTAAATATGATTATCTGTTTTGTGTGTGTTGAGTTTGAGAAGTTCTTTATAGGTCCTGGATATCAACCTTTTGTCTGTACTGTCCTTTGCAAATATCTTCTCCCATTCCGTGGGTTGCCTCTTTGTTTTGTTGACTGTTTCCTTAGCTGTGCAGAAACTTTTGATCTTGATGAAGTCCCAAAAGTTCATTTTTGCTTTTGGAGACATATCCTGAAAGAAGTTGCTGTGGCTGATATCAAAGAGGTTACTGCCTATGTTCTCCTCTAGGATTCTGATGGATTGCTGTCTCACGTTGAGGTCTTTTATCCATTTCGAGTTTATCTTTGTGTACGGTGTAAGAGAATGGTCGAGTTTCATTCTTCTACATATAGCTGTCCAATTTTCCCAGCACCATTTATTGAAGAGACTGTCTTTTTTCCACTGTATATTTTTTCCTACTTTGTCGAAGATTATTTGCCCATAGAGTTGAGGGTCCATATCTGGGCTCTCTACTCTGTTCCACTGGTCTATGTGTCTGTTTTTATGCCAGTACCATGCTGTCTTGGTGATCACAGCTTTGTAGTAAAGCTTGAAATCAGGTAACGTGATGCGGCCAGTTTTATTTTTGTTTTTCAACATTTCCTTAGCAGTTCGGGGTCTCTTCTGATTCCATATAAATTTTAGGATTATTTGCTCTAGCTCTTTGAAAAATACCGGTGGAATTTTGATCAGAATGGCATTAAAAGTATAGATTGCTCTAGGCAGTATAGACATTTTAACAATGTTTATTCTTCCGATCCAAGAGCATGGAATGGTCTTCAATCTTTTTGTGTCTTCTTCGATCTCTTTCATGAGCGTTCTGAGGTTCCTCGAGTACAGAGCCTTTACCTCTTTGGTTAGGTTTATTCCCAGGTATCTTATGGTTCTTGGTGCTATATTAAATGGAATCAATTCTCTAATTTCCCTTTCTGTATTTTCATTGTTAGTGTATAAGAAAGCCACTGATTTCTGTACATTGACTTTGTATCCTGTCACATTACTGAATTGCTGTATGAGTTCTAATAGTTTGGAGGTGGGGTCTTTTGGGTTTTCCATGTAAAGTATCATGTCATCTGCGAAGAGAGAGAGTTTGACTTCTTCCTTGCCAATTTGGATACCTTTTATTTCTCTTTGTTGTCTGATTGCTGTTGCTAGGACTTCTGATACTATGTTGAACAAGAGTGGTGAGAGTGGGCTTCCTTGTCGTGTTCCTGATCTCAACGGGAAGGCTGTGAGCTTCTTCCCATTGAGGATGATAATTGCTGTGGGTCTTTCATAGATAGCTTTTAAGCAGTTCAGGAATGTTCTCTCTATCCCTATACTTTGAAGCATTTTAATCAGGAACGGATGCTGGATTTTGTCAAATACTTTTTCTGCATCAATTGAGAAGACCATGTGATTCTTCTCTCTTCTCTTATTGATTTGTTCTATCACATTGATTGATTTGCGAATGTTGAACCATCCTTGTAACCCAGGGATGAATCCCACCTGGTCATGGTGGATGATCTTTTTAATGTGCCGTTGGATCCTGTTTGCTAGGATCTTGTTGAGAATCTTAGCATCCATATTCATCAGTGCTATTGGTCTGAAATTCTTCTTTTTGGTGCGGTCTTTGCCTGGTTTGGGGATCAGGGTAATGCTGGCTTCATAAAAAGAGTCTGGAAGTTTTCCTTCAGCTTCAATTTTTGAAATAGCTTCAGGAGAATAGGTGTTATTTCTTCTTTGAAAGTTTGGTAGAATTCCCCAGGGAATCCATCAGGTCCTGGTCTCTTCTTTTTGGGAGGTTTTTGATCACTGCTTCAGTCTCATTACTAGGTATTTGTCTATTCAGGTTGTCAATTTCTTCCTGGTTCAATTTTGGGAGTTTATATTTTTCCAGGAATGCATCCATTTCACCTAGGTTGCTTAACTTATTGGCATATAACTGTTTATAATAACGTCTGATGATTGTTTCTACTTCCTTGGTGTTAGTTGTGATCTCTCCCTTTTCATTCATAATTTTATTAATTTGGGCCTTCTCTCTTTTCTTTTGGATTAGTGTGGCCAATTGTTTATCGATCTTATTGATTCTTTCAGAAAACCAGCTTCTATTTTCATTGATGCGTTCTACTGTATCTCTAGTTTCTACCTCATTGATCTCTGCTCTAATCTTGATTATTTCCCTTCTTGCGTATGGAGCTGGCTTAATTTGTTGTTGATTCTCCAGTTCTTTAAGGTGTAGAGATAGCTGGTGTATTCTGGATTTTTCCGTTTTTTTGAGGGATGTTTGGATGGCTATGTATTTCCCCTTTGGACAGACTTTGTTGTATACCATAGGTTTTGGGCCGAAGTGTCCTCATTCTCATTGGTTTCCATGAATTGTTTAAGTTCTTCTTTGATCTCCTGGTTGATCCAACATTCTTAAGCAAGGTGGTCTTTAGCTTCCAGGTGTTTAAGTTCCTTCCAAACTTTACCTTGTGATTTAGCTCCAGTTTCAAAGCATTGTGATCTGAGAATATGCAGGGAATACTCTCAGTCTTTTGGTATCAGTTGAGTCCTGATTTGTGACCCAGTATGTGGTCTATTCTGGAAAAGGTTCCATGTGCACTTGAGATGAATGAGTATTCTGTTGTTTTAGGGTGGAATGTTCTGTATATATCTATGAGGTCCATCTGGTCCAATGTGTCATTCAATGCTTTTGTTTCTTTATTGATTTTCTGCATGGATGATCTGTCTATTACTGAGAGAGGCATGTTAAGATCTCCTACTATCAATGTATTCATATCAATATGACTCTTTATCTTTATTAATAGT